>CAWUFW010009825.1:600000-751043 GCA_963921515.1 Calotriton arnoldi | reverse complement strand
GGCAGGGCAGTGGTGCTCAGGCAGTGTAGGGGGTCATGCAAGGGGTGGTGTTTCAGGGTTTAGGGCAGGGCAGTGGTGTTCGGGCAGTGTAGGGGGTCTTGCTGGGGGTGGTGTTTCAGGGTTTAGGGCAGTGCAGTGGTGTTCGGGCAGTGTACGGGGTCAGGCTGGGGCTGGTGTTTCAGGGTTTAGGGCAGTGCAGTGGTGTTCAGGCAGTGTAGGGGGTTGTGCTGGGGCTGGTGTTTCAGGGTTTATTGCAGAGCAGTGGTGTTCTGGCAGTGTAGGGGTCATGCTGGGGGCGGTGTTTCAGGGTTTAGGGCAGTGCAGTGGTGTTTGGGCAGTGTAGGGGGTCGTGCTGGGGCTGGTGTTTCAGGGTTTAGGGCAGTGGTGTTTGGGCAGTGTAGGGGGTCATGCTGGGGGTGATGTTTCAGGGTTTAGGGCATTGCAGTGGGGTTCGGGCAGTGTAGGGGTCATGCTGCGGCTGGTGTTTCAGGGTTTAGGGCAGTGCAGTGGTGTTTGGGTAGTGTAGGGGTACTGCTGGGGGTAGCGTTTTAGGGTAGTGCAGTGGTGTTTGGGTAGTGTAGGGGGTTGTGCTGGGGGTAGTGTTTTAGGGTTTAGGGTAGTGCAGTGGTGTTTGGGTAGTGTAGGGGTCGTGCTGAGGGTAGTGTTTTATGGTTTAGGGTAGTGCAGTGGTGTTTGTGTTAGTGTAGGGGGTAGTGGTTTAGGGTTTAGGGTAGTGCAGTAGTGTTTGTGTAGTGTAGGGGGTTGTGCTGGGGGTAGTGTTAAGGGTTTAGGGAAGTGCAGTGGTGTTTGTGTAGTGTAGGGGGTCATGCTGGGGGTAGTGTTTTAGGGTTTAGGGTAGTGCAGTGGTGTTTGGGTAGCATAGGGGTCGTGCTGGGGGTAGTGTTTTAGGGTTTAGGGTAGTGCAGAGGTGTTTGGGTAGTGTAGGGGTCATGCTGGGGTAGTGTTTTAGGGTTTAGGGTAGTGCAGTGGTGTTGCAGTAGTGTAGGGGGTCGTGCTGGGGGTAGTGTTTTAGTGTTTAGGGTAGTGCAGTGGTGTTTGGGTTGTGTTGGGGGTCGTGCTGAGGGTTGATTTAGGGTTTAGGGTAGTGCAGTGGTGTTTGGGTAGTGTAGGGGGTCGGGCTGGGGGTAGATTTAGGGTTTAGGGTAGTGCAGTGGTGTGTGGGTAGTGTAGGGGGTCGTGCTGGGGATAGATTTAGGGTTTAGGGTAGTGCAGTGGTGTTTGGGTAGTGTAGGGAGTCGTGCTGGGGAGTGTTTCAGGGTTTAGGGTAGTGCAGTGGTGTTTGGGTAGTATAGGGGGTCGTGCTGGGGGTAGTGTTTTAGGGTTTAGGGTAAGTGCAGTGGTGTTTGGGTAGTGTAGGGGGTCGTGCTGGGGGTAGTGGTTTAGGGTTTAGGGTCGTGCAGTGGTGTTTGGTTAGTGTAGGGGTACTGCTGGGGGTAGTGTTTTAGGGTTTAGGGTAGTGCAATGGTGTTTGGGTAGTGTAGGGGTACTGCTGGGGTAGTGTTTTAGGGTTTAGGGTAGTGCAGTGGTGTTTGGGTAGTGTAGGGGGTCATGCTGGGGGTAGTGTTTTAGGGTTTAGGGTAGTGCAGTGGTGTTTGTGTAGTGTAGGGGGTAGTGTTTTAGGGTTTAGGGTAGTGCAGCGGTGTTTGTGTAGTGTAGGGGGTCATGTTTTAGGGTTTAGGGTAGTGCAGTGGTCTTTGGGTAGTGTAGGGGTCATGTTTTTAGGGTTTAGGATAGTGCAGTGGACTTTGGGTAATGTAGGGGGTTGTGCTGGGGGTAGTGTTTAAGGGTTTAGGGTAGTGCAGCTGGTGATTGTGTTGTGTAGGGGGTCAGTGTTTTAGGGTGTAGGGTAGTGCAGTGGTCTTTGGGTAGTGTAGGGGGTCGTGAGGGGGTCGTCTTTTAGGGTTTAGGTTAGTGCAGTGAACTTTGGGTAGTGTAGGGGTCGTGCAGGGGGTCGTGTTTTAGGGTTTAGGGCAGTGCATTGGTGTTTGGGTAGTGTAGGGGGTCGTGCGGGGGTAGTGTTTTAGGGTTTAGGGCAGTGCATTGGTGTTCGGGTAGTGTAGGGGGTCGTGCTGGGGGTGGTGTTTTAGGGTTTAGGGCAGTGCAGTGGTGTTCGGGCAGTGTAGGGGGTCGTGCTGGCGGTGGTGTTTCAGGAGTTTAGGGCAGTGGTGTTCGGGCAGTGAAGGGGGTCGTGCTGGGGGTGGTGTTTCAGGGTTTAGGGCAGTGCAGTGGTGTTCGGGCAGTGTAGGGGATCGTGCTGGGGTGGTGTTTCAGGGTTTAGGGCAGTGCAGTGGTGTTCGGGCAGTGTAGGGGTCGTGCTGGCGGTGGTGTTTCAGGGTTTAGGGCAGTGCAGTGGTGTTCGGGCAGTGTAGGGTGTAGTGCGGGGGTGGTGTTTCAGGATTTAGGGCAGTGCAGTGGTGTTCGGGCAGTGTAGGGGGTCATGCGGGGGCTGGTGTTTCAGGGTTTAGGGCAGTGCAGTGGTGTTCGGGCAGTGTAGGGGGTTGTGCGGGGGCTGGTGTGTTCAGGGTTTAGGGCAGTGCAGTGGTGTTCGGGCAGTGTAGGGCATCATGCTGGTTCTGGTGTTTCAGGGTTTAGGGCAGTGCAGTGGTGTTCGGGCAGTGTAGGGGTCGTGCTGGGGCTGGTGTTTCAGGGTTTAGGGCAGTGCAGTGGTGTTCGGGCAGTGTAGGGGGTCGTGCTGGGGCTGCTGTTTCAGGGTTTAGGGCAGTGCAGTGGTGTTCGGGCAGTGTAGGGAGTCGTGCTGAGGCTGGTGTTTCAGGGTTTAGGGCAGTGCAGTGGTGTTCGGGCAGTGTAGGGGGTCATGCTGGGGTGGTGTTTTTAGGGTTTAGGGCAGTGCAGTGGTGTTCAGGGCAGTGTAGGGGGTCATGCAGGGGGTGGTGTTTCAGGGTTTAGGGCAGTGCAGTGGTGTTCGGGCAGTGTAGGGGTCGTGCTGGGGCTGGTGTTTTAGGGTTTAGGGCAGGGCAGTGGTGCTCAGGCAGTGTAGGGGTCATGCAGGGGTGGTGTTTCAGGGTTTAGGGCAGGGCAGTGGTGTTCGGGCAGTGTAGGGGGTCTTGCTGGGGGTGGTGTTTCAGGGTTTAGGGCAGTGGTGTTCGGGCAGTGTAGGGGGTCTTGCTGGGGCTGGTGTTTCAGGGTTTAGGGCAGTGCAGTGGTGTTTGGGCAGTGTAGGGGTTCTTGCTGGGGCTGGTGTTTCAGGGTTTCGGGCAGTGCAGTGGTGTTCGGGCAGTGTACGGGGTCAGGCTGGGGCTGGTGTTTCAGGGTTTAGGGCAGTGCAGTGGTGTTCGGGCAGTGTAGGGGGTTGTGCTGGGGCTGGTGTTTCAGGGTTTAGGGCAGAGCAGTGGTGTTCTGGCAGTGTAAGGGGTCGTGCTGGGGCGGTGTTTCAGGGTTTAGGGCAGTGCAGTGGTGTTTGGGCAGTGTAGGGGGTCGTGCTGGGGCTGGTGTTTCAGGGTTTAGGGCAGTGGTGTTTGGGCAGTGTAGGGGGTCGTGCTGGGGGTGATGTTTCAGGGTTTAGGGCATTGCAGTGGGGTTCGGGCAGTGTAGGGGGTCATGCTGGGGCTGGTGTTTCAGGGTTTAGGGCAGTGCAGTGGTGTTTGGGTAGTGTAGGGGTACTGCTGGGGGTAGTGTTTTAGGGTTTAGGGTAGTGCAGTGGTGTTTGGGTAGTGTAGGGGGTCGTGCTGGGGGTAGTGTTTTAGGGTTTAGGGTAGTGCAGTGGTGTTTGGTTAGTGTAGGGGGTCGTGCTGAGGGTAGTGTTTTAGGGTTTAGGGTAGTGCAGTGGTGTTTGTGTAGTGTAGGGGGTAGTGTTTTAGGGTTTAGGGTAGTGCAGTAGTGTTTGTGTAGTGTAGGGGGTTGTGCTGGGGGTAGTGTTAAGGGGTTTAGGGAAGTGCAGTGGTGTTTGTGTAGTATAGGGGGTCATGCTGTGGGTAGTGTGTTAGGGTTTAGGGTAGTGCAGTGGTGTTTGGGTAGTGTAGGGGTTGTGCTGGGGGTAGTGTTTTAGGGTTTAGGGTAGTGCAGAGGTGTTTGGGTAGTGTGAGGGGTCATGCTGGGGTAGTGTTTTAGGGTTTAGGGTAGTGCAGTGGTGTTGCGAGTAGTGTAGGGGTCGTGCTGGGGGTAGTGTTTTAGTGTTTAGGGTAGTGCAGTGGTGTTTGGGTAGTGTAGGGGTCGTGCTGGGATAGTGTTTAGGGTTTAGGGTAGTGCAGTGGTGTTTGGGTAGTGTAGGGGGTCGTGCTGGGGGTAGATTTAGGGTTTAGGGTAGTGCAGTGGTGTTTGGGTAGTGTAGGGGGTCATGCTGGGGATAGATTTCAGGGTTTAGGGTAGTGCAGTGGTGTTTGGGTAGTGTAGGGAGTTGTGCTGGGGGAGTGTTTCAGGGTTTAGGGTAGTGCAGTGGTGTTTGGGTAGTATAGTGGGTCGTGCTGGGGGTAGTGTTTTAGGGTTTAGGGTCAGTGCAGTGGTGTTTGGGTAGTGTAGGGGGTACGTGCTGGGGGTAGTGTGTTAGGGTTTAGGGTAGTGCAGTGGTGATTGGGTAGTGTAGGGGGTACTGCTGGGGGTAGTGTTTTAGGGTTTAGGGTAGTGCAGTGGTGTTTGGGTAGTGTAGGGGGTCATGCTGGGGGTAGTGTTTTAGGGTTTAGGGTAGTGCAGTGGTGTTTGTGTAGTGTAGGGGGTAGTGTTTTAGGGTTTAGGGTAGTGCAGCGGTGTTTGTGTAGTGTAGGGGGTCATGTTTTAGGGTTTAGGGTAGTGCAGTGGTCTTTGGGTAGTGTAGGGGTCATGTTTTAGGGTTTAGGATAGTGCAGTGGACTTTGGGTGATGTAGGGGGTCGTGCTGGGGGTAGTGTTTAAGGGTTTAGGGTAGTGCAGCGGTGTTTGGGTAGTGTAGGGGGTCAGTGTTTTAGGGTGTAGGGTAGTGCAGTGGTCTTTGGGTAGTGTAGGGGGTCGTGAGGGGGTCGTCTTTTAGGGTTTAGGTTAGTGCAGTGAACTTTGGGTAGTGTAGGGGGTCGTGCGGGGGTCGTGTTTTAGGGTTTAGGGCAGTGCATTGGTGTTTGGGTAGTGTAGGGGTCGTGCGGGGGGTAGTGTTTTAGGGTTTAGGGCAGTGCATTGGTGTTCGGGTAGTGTAGGGGGTCTTGCTGGGGGTGGTGTTTTAGGGTTTAGGGCAGTGCAGTGGTGTTCGGGCAGTGTAGGGGGTCGTGCTGGCGGTGGTGTTTCAGGGTTTAGGGCAGTGGTGTTCGGGCAGTGAAGGGGGTCGTGCTGGGGGTGGTGTTTCAGGGTTTAGGGCAGTGCAGTGGTGTTCGGGCAGTGTAGGGGGTCGTGCTGGGGGTGGTGTTTCAGGGTTTAGGGCAGGGCAGTGGTGTTCGGGCAGTGTAGGGGGTCGTGCTGGGGGTGGTGTTTCAGGGTTTAGGGCAGTGCAGTGGTGTTCGGGCAGTGTAGGGGGTTGTGCGGGGGTGGTGTTTCAGGGTTTAGGGCAGTGCAGTGGTGTTCGGGCAGTGTAGGGGTTCGTGCTGGGGCTGGTGTTTCAGGGTTTAGGGCAGTGCAGTGGTGTTCGGGCAGTGTAGGGGGTCATGCTGGGGCTGGTGTTTCAGGGTTTAGGGCAGTGCAGTGGTGTTCGGGCAGTGTAGGGGGTTGTGCGGGGGCTGGTGTTTCAGGGTTTAGGGCAGTGCAGTGGTGTTCGGGCAGTGTAGGGCGTCATGCTGGTGCGTGGTGTTTCAGGGTTTAGGGCAGTGCAGTGGTGTTCGGGCAGTGTAGGGGGTCGTGCTGGGGCTGGTGTTTCAGGGTTTAGGGCAGTGCAGTGGTGTTCGGGCAGTGTAGGGGGTCGTGCTGGGGCTGGTGTTTCAGGGTTTAGGGCATTGCAGTGGTGTTCGGGCAGTGTAGGGGGTCGTGCTGGGGCTGGTGTTTCAGGGTTTAGGGCAGTGCAGTGGTGTTCGGGCAGTGTAGGGGGTCGTGCTGGGGCTGGTGTTTCAGGGTTTAGGGCAGTGCAGTGGTGTTCGGGCAGTGTAGGGGGTCGTGCTGGGGGTGGTGTTTTAGGGTTTAGGGCAGTGCAGTGGTGTTCGGGCAGTGTAGGCGGTCATGCTGGGGGTGGTGTTTCAGGGTTTAGGGCAGTGCAGTGGTGTTCGGGCAGTGTAGGGGGTCGTGCTGGGGGTGGTGTTTCAGGGTTTAGGGCAGTGCAGTGGTGTTCGGGCAGTGTAGGTGGTCGTGCTGGGGCTGGTGTTTCAGGGTTTAGGGCAGTGCAGTGGTGTTTGGGCAGTGTAGGGGTTCGTGCTGGGGCTGGTGTTTCAGGGTTTAGGGCAGTGCAGTGGTGTTCGGGCAGTGTAGGGGGTCAGTGCTGGGGCTGGTGTTTCAGGGTTTAGGGCAGTGCAGTGGTGTTCTGGGCAGTGTAGGGGGTCGTGCTGGGGGCGGTGTTTCAGGGTTTAGGGCAGTGCAGTGGTGTTTGGGCAGTGTAGGGGGTCGTGCTGGGGCTGGTGTTTCAGGGTTTAGGCGGCAGTGTAGGGAGTCGTGCTGGGGGTGATGTTTCAGGGTTTAGGGCATTGCAGTGGGGTTCGGGCAGTGTAGGGGGTCTTGCTGGGGGTAGTGTTTCAGGGTTTAGGGCAGTGCAGTGGTGTTCGGGCAGTGTAGGGGGTCATGCTGGGGGTGGTGTTTCAGGGTTTAGGGCAGTGCAGTGGTGTTTGGGCAGTGTAGGGGGTCGTGCTGGGGGTGGTGTTTGAGGGTTTAGCGCAGTGCAGTGGTGTTCGGGCAGTGTAGGGGGTCGTGCAGGGGTGGTGTTTCAGGGTTTAGGGCAGTGCAGTGGTGTTCGGGCAGTGTAGGGGTCGTGCTGGGGGTGGTGTTTCAGGGTTTAGGGCAGTGCAGTGGTGTTCGGGCAGTGTAGGGGTTCGTGCTGGGGGTGGTGTTTCAGAGTTTAGGGCAGTGCAGTGGTGTTCGGGCAGTGTAGGGGTTCGTGCTGGGGCTGGTGTTTCAGGGTTTAGGGCAGTGCAGTGGTGTTCGGGCAGTGTAGTGGGTCGTGCTGGGGCTCGTGTTTCAGGGTTTAGGACAGTGCAGTGGTGTTCGGGCAGTGTAGGGGGTCGTGCTGGGGCTGGTGTTTCAGGGATTTAGCGGCAGTGCAGTGGTGTTCGGGCAGTGTAGGGGGTCTTGCTGGGGGTAGTGTTTCAGGGTTTAGGGCAGTGCAGTGGTGTTTGGTGTAGTGTAGGGGGGTCATGTTTTAGGGTGTAGGGTAGTGCAGTGGTCTTTGGGTAGTGTAGGGGTCGTGAGGGGGTCGTGTTTTAGGGTTTAGGTTAGTGCAGTGAACTTTGGGTAGTGTAGGGGGTCGTGCGGGGGTCGTGTTTTAGGGTTTGGGGCAGTGCATTGGTGTTTGGGTAGTGTAGGGGGTTGTGCGGGGGTAGTGTTTTAGGGTTTAGGGCAGTGCATTGGTGTTCGGGTAGTGTAGGGGGTCGTGCTGGGGGTGGTGTTTTAGGGTTTAGGGCAGTGCAGTGGTGTTCGGGCAGAGTAGGGGGTCGTGCTGGCGGTGGTGTTTCAGGGTTTAGGGCAGTGGTGTTCGGGCAGTGAAGGGGGTCGTGCTGGGGGTGGTATTTCAGGGTTTAGGGCAGTGCAGTGGTGTTCGGGCAGTGTAGGGGGTCGTGCTGGGGGTGGTGTTTCAGGGTTTAGGGCAGTGCAGTGGTGTTCGGGCAGTGTAGGGGGTCGTGCTGGCGGTGGTGTTTCACGGTTTAGGGCAGTGCAGTGGTGTTCGGGCAGTGTAGGGGGTTGTGCGGGGTGGTGTTTCAGGATTTAGGGCAGTGCAGTGGTGTTCGGGCAGTGTAGGGGTTCGTGCAGGGGCTAGTGTTTCAGGGTTTAGGGCAGTGCAGTGGTGTTCGGCCAGTGTAGGGGTCATGCTGGGGGATGGTGTTTCAGGGTTTAGGGCAGTGCAGTGGTGTTCGGGCAGTGTAGGGGTCGTGCTGGGGCTGGTGTTTCAGGGTTTAGGGCAGTGCAGTGGTGTTCGGGCAGTGTAGGGGGTCGTGCTGGAGCTGGTGTTTCAGGGTTTAGGGCAGTGCAGTGGTGTTCGGGCAGTATAGGGGGTCGTGCTGAGGCTGGTGTTTCAGGGTTTAGGGCAGTGAAGTGGTGTTCGGGCAGAGTAGGGGGTCGTGCTGGGGCTGTTGTTTAGGGTTTAGGGCAGTGCGGTGGTGTTCGGGCAGTTGTAGGGGCTCGTGCTGGGGCTGGTGTTTCAGGGTTTAGGGCAGTGCAGTGGTGTTCGGGCAGTGTAGGGGTCATGCTTGGGGTGGTGTTTTTAGGGTTTAGGGCAGGGCAGTGGTGCTCAGGCAGTGTAGGGGGTCATGCAGGGCGGGTGTTTCAGGGTTTAGGGCAGGGCAGTGGTGTTCGGGCAGTGTAGGGGGTCTTGCTGGGGGTGGTGTTTCAGGGTTTAGGGCAGTGGTGATCGGGCAGTGTAGGGGGTCTTGCTGGGGTTGGTGTTTCAGGGTTTAGGGCAGTGCAGTGGTGTTCGGGCAGTGTAGGGGGTCGTGCTGGAGCTGGTGTTTCAGGGTTTAGGGCAGTGCAGTGGTGTTCGGGCAGTATAGGGGGTCATGCTGAGGCTGGTGTTTCAGGGTTTAGGGCAGTGCAGTGGTGTTCGGGCAGAGTAGGGGGTCGTGCTGGGGCTGTTGTTTAGGGTTTAGGGCAGTGCGGTGGTGTTCGGGCAGTTGTAGGGGCTTGTGCTGGGGCTGGTGTTTCAGGGTTTAGGGCAGTGCAGTGGTGTTCGGGCAGTGTAAGGGTCATGCTTGGGGTGGTGTTTTTAGGGTTTAGGGCAGGGCAGTGGTGCTCAGGCAGTGTAGGGGGTCATGCAAGGGGTGGTGTTTCAGGGTTTAGGGCAGGGCAGTGGTGTTCGGGCAGTGTAGGGGGTCTTGCTGGGGTGGTGTTTCAGGGTTTAGGGCAGTGCAGTGGTGTTCGGGCAGTGTACGGGGTCAGGCTGGGGCTGGTGTTTCAGGGTTTAGGGTAGTGCAGTGGTGTTCAGGCAGTGTAGGGGGTTGTGCTGGGGCTGGTGTTTCAGGGTTTAGTGCAGAGCAGTGGTGTTCGGGCAGTGTAGGGGTCATGCTTGGGGTGGTGTTTTTAGGGTTTAGGGCAGGGCAGTGGTGGTCAGGCAGTGTAGGGGGTCATTCAAGGGGTGGTGTTTCAGGGTTTAGGGCAGGGCAGTGGTGTTCGGGCAGTGTAGGGGGTCTTGCTGGGGGTGGTGTTTCAGGGTTTAGGGCAGTGCAGTGGTGTTCGGGCAGTGTACGGGGTCAGGCTGGGGCTGGTGTTTCAGGGTTTAGGGCAGTGCAGTGGTGTTCAGGCAGTGTAGGGGGTTGTGCTGGGGCTGGTGTTTCAGGGTTTATTGCAGAGCAGTGGTGTTCTGGCAGTGTAGGGGGTCATGCTGGGGGCGGTGTTTCAGGGTTTAGGGCAGTGCAGTGGTGTTTGGGCAGTGTAGGGGGTCGTGCTGGGGCTGGTGTTTCAGGGTTTAGGGCAGTGGTGTTTGGGCAGTGTAGGGGGTCATGCTGGGGGTGATGTTTCAGGGTTTAGGGCATTGCAGTGGGGTTCGGGCAGTGTAGGGGGCATGCTGGGGCTGGTGTTTCAGGGTTTAGGGCAGTGCAGTGGTGTTTGGGTAGTGTAGGGGGTACTGCTGGGGGTAGCGTTTTAGGGTAGTGCAGTGGTGTTTGGGTAGTGTAGGGGGTTGTGCTGGGGGTAGTGTTTTAGGGTTTAGGGTAGTGCAGTGGTGTTTGGTTAGTGTAGGGGGTCGTGCTGAGGGTAGTGTTTTAGGGTTTAGGGTAGTGCAGTGGTGTTTGTTTAGTGTAGGGGGTAGTGGTTTAGGGTTTAGGGTAGTGCAGTAGTGTTTGTGTAGTGTAGGGGGTTGTGCTGGGGGTAGTGTTAAGGGGTTTAGGGAAGTGCAGTGGTGTTTGTGTAGTGTAGGGGGTCATGCTGGGGGTAGTGTTTTAGGGTTTAGGGTAGTGCAGTGGTGTTTGGGTAGCATAGGGGTCGTGCTGGGGGTAGTGTTTTAGGGTTTAGGGTAGTGCAGAGGTGTTTGGGTAGTGTAGGGGTCATGCTGGGGTAGTGTTTTAGGGTTTAGGGTAGTGCAGTGGTGTTGCAGTAGTGTAGGGGGTCGTGCTGGGGGTAGTGTTTTAGTGTTTAGGGTAGTGCAGTGGTGTTTGGGTAGTGTAGGGGGTCGTGCTGGGGGTAGATTTAGGGTTTAGGGTAGTGCAGTGGTGTTTGGGTAGTGTAGGGGGTCGGGCTGGGGGTAGATTTAGGGTTTAGGGTAGTGCAGTGGTGTTTGGGTAGTGTAGGGGGTCATGCTGGGGATAGATTTAGGGTTTAGGGTAGTGCAGTGGTGTTTGGGTAGTGTAGGGAGTCGTGCTGGGGGAGTGTTTCAGGGTTTAGGGTAGTGCAGTGGTGTTTGGGTAGTATAGGGGGTCGTGCTGGGGGTAGTGTTTTAGGGTTTAGGTAAGTGCAGTGGTGTTTGGGTAGTGTAGGGGGTCGTGCTGGGGGTAGTGGTTTAGGGTTTAGGGTCGTGCAGTGGTGTTTGGTTAGTGTAGGGGGTACTGCTGGGGGTAGTGTTTTAGGGTTTAGGGTAGTGCAATGGTGTTTGGGTAGTGTAGGGGGTACTGCTGGGGGTAGTGTTTTAGGGTTTAGGGTAGTGCAGTGGTATTTGGGTAGTGTAGGGGGTCATGCTGGGGGTAGTGTTTTAGGGTTTAGGGTAGTGCAGTGGTGTTTGTGTAGTGTAGGGGGTAGTGTTTTAGGTTTTAGGGTAGTGCAGCGGTGTTTGTGTAGTGTAGGGGGTCATGTTTTAGGGTTTAGGGTAGTGCAGTGGTCTTTGGGTAGTGTAGGGGTCATGTTTTAGGGTTTAGGATAGTGCAGTGGACTTTGGGTAATGTAGGGGGTTGTGCTGGGGGTAGTGTTTAAGGGTTTAGGGTAGTGCAGCTGTGATTGTGTTGTATAGGGGGTCATGTTTTAGGGTGTAGGGTAGTGCAGTGGTCTTTGGGTAGTGTAGGGGGTCGTGAGGGGGGTCGTCTTTTAGGGTTTAGGTTAGTGCAGTGAACTTTAGGTAGTGTAGGGGTCGTGCAGGGGGTCGTGTTTTAGGGTTTAGGGCAGTGCATTGGTGTTTGGGTAGTGTAGGGGGTCGTGCGGGGGTAGTGTTTTAGGGTTTAGGGCAGTGCATTGGTGTTCGGGTAGTGTAGGGGGTCGTGCTGGGGGTGGTGTTTTAGGGTTTAGGGCAGTGCAGTGGTGTTCGGGCAGTGTAGGGGGTCGTGCTGGCTGTGGTGTTTCAGGGTTTAGGGCAGGTGGTGTTCGAGCAGTGAAGGGGGTCGTGCTGGGGGTGGTGTTTCAGGGTTTAGGGCAGTGCAGTGGTGTTCGGGCAGTGTAGGGGATCGTGCTGGGGTGGTGTTTCAGGGTTTAGGGCAGTGCAGTGGTGTTCGGGCAGTGTAGGGGGTCGTGCTGGCGGTGGTGTTTCAGGGTTTAGGGCAGTGCAGTGGTGTTCGGGCAGTGTAGGGTGTAGTGCGGGGGTGGTGTTTCAGGATTTAGGGCAGTGCAGTGGTGTTCGGGCAGTGTAGGGGGTCATGCGGGGGCTGGTGTTTCAGGGTTTAGGGCAGTGCAGTGGTGTTCGGGCAGTGTAGGGGGTTGTGCGGGGGCTGGTGTGTTAGGGTTTAGGGCAGTGCAGTGGTTTTCGGGCAGTGTAGGGCATCATGCTGGTTCTGGTGTTTCAGGGTTTAGGGCAGTGCAGTGGTGTTCGGGCAGTGTAGGGGTCGTGCTGGGGCTGGTGTTTCAGGGTTTAGGGCAGTGCAGTGGTGTTCGGGCATGTAGGGGGTCGTGCTGGAGCTGCTGTTTCAGGGTTTAGGGCAGTGCAGTGGTGTTCGGGCAGTATAGGGGGTCGTGCTGGGGCTGGTGTTTCAGGGTTTAGGGCAGTGCAGTGGTGTTCGGGCAGTGTAGGGGGTCGTGCTGGGGCTGGTGTTTCAGGGTTTAGGGCAGTGCAGTGGTGTTCGGGCAGTGTAGGGGGTCATGCTTGGGGTGGTGTTTTTAGGGTTTAGGGCAGGGCAGTGGTGCTCAGGCAGTGTAGGGGGTCATGCAGGGGGTGGTGTTTCAGGGTTTAGGGAAGGGCAGTGGTGTTCGGGCAGTGTAGGGGTCATGCTTGGGGGGGTGTTTTTAGGGTTTAGGGCAGGGCAGTGGTGCTCAGGCAGTGTAGGGGGTCATGCAGGGGGTGGTGTTTCAGGGTTTAGGGCAGGGCAGTGGTGTTTGGGCAGTGTAGGGGGTCTTGCTGGGGGTGGTGTTTCAGGGTTTAGGGCAGTGAGTGTTCGGGCAGTGTAGGGGGTCTTGCTGGGGCTGGTGTTTCAGGGTTTAGGGCAGTGCAGTGGTGTTCGGGCAGTGTAGGGGTTCTTGCTGGGGCTGGTGTTTCAGGGTTTCGGGCAGTGCAGTGGTGTTCGGGCAGTGTACGGGGTCAGGCTGGGGCTGGTGTTTCAGGGTTTAGGGCAGTGCAGTGGTGTTCAGGCAGTGTAGGGGGTTGTGCTGGGGCTGGTGTTTCAGGGTTTAGGGCAGAGCAGTGGTGTTCTGGCAGTGTAAGGGGTCGTGCTGGGGGCGGTGTTTCAGGGTTTAGGGCAGTGCAGTGGTGTTTGGGCAGTGTAGGGGGTCGTGCTGGGGCTGGTGTTTCAGGGTTTAGGGCAGTGCAGTGGTGTTCGGGCAGTGTAGGGGGTCGTGCTGGGGGTGATGTTTCAGGGTTTAGGGCATTGCAGTGGGGTTCGGGCAGTGTAGGGGGTCATGCTGGGGCTGGTGTTTCAGGGTTTAGGGCAGTACAGTGGTGTTTGGGTAGTGTAGGGGTACTGCTGGGGGTAGTGTTTTAGGGTTTAGGGTAGTGCAGTGGTGTTTGGGTAGTGTAGGGGGTAGTGCTGGGGGTAGTGTTTTAGGGTTTAGGGTAGTGCAGTGGTGTTCGGTTAGTGTAGGGGGTTGTGCTGAGGGTAGTGTTTTAGGGTTTAGGGTAATGCAGTGGTGTTTGGGTGTAGTGTAGGGGGTAGTGTTTTAGGGTTTAGGGTAGTGCAGTAGTGTTTGTGTAGTGTAGGGGGTTGTGCTGGGGGTAGTGTTAAGTGGTTTAGGGAAGTGCAGTGGTGTTTGTGTAGTGTAGGGGGTCATGCTGGGGGTAGTGTTTTAGGGTTTAGGGTAGTGCAGTGGTGTTTGGGTAGTGTAGGGGTTGTGCTGGGGGTAGTGTTTTAGGGTTTAGGGTAGTGCAGAGGTGTTTGGGTAGTGTAGGGGGTCATGCTGGGGTAGTGTTTTAGGGTTTAGGGTAGTGCAGTGGTATTGGAGTAGTGTAGGGGGTCGTGCTGGGGGTAGTGTTTTAGTGTTTAGGGTAGTGCAGTGGTGTTTGGGTAGTGTAGGGGGTCGTGCTGAGGGTATATTTAGGGTTTAGGGTAGTGCAGTGGTGTTTGGGTAGTGTAGGGGGTCGGGCTGGGGGTAGATTTAGGGTTTAGGGTAGTGCAGTGGTGTTTGGGTAGTGTAGGGGGTCATGCTGGGGATAGATTTAGGGTTTAGGGTAGTGCAGTGGTGTTTGGGTAGTGTAGGGAGTTGTGCTGGGGGAGTGTTTCAGGGTTTAGGGTAGTGCAGTGGTGTTTGGGTAGTATAGTGGGTCGTGCTGGGGGTAGTGGTTTAGGGTTTAGGGTCGTGCAGTGGTGTTTGGTTAGAGTAGGGGGTACTGCTAGGGGTAGTGTGTTAGGGTTTAGGGTAGTACAATGGTGATTGGGTAGTGTAGGGGGTACTGCTGGGGGTAGTGTTTTAGGGTTTAGGGTAGTGCAGTGGTATTTGGGTAGTGTAGGAGGTCATGCTGGGGGTAGTGTTTTAGGGTTTAGGGTAGTGCAGTGGTGTTTGTGTAGTGTAGGGGGTAGTGTTTTAGGGTTTAGGGTAGTGCAGCGGTGTTTGTGTAGTGTAGGGGTCATGTTTTAGGGTTTAGGGTAGTGCAGTGGTCTTTGCGTAGTGTAGGGGTCATGTTTTAGGGTTTAGGATAGTGCAGTGGACTTTGGGTAATGTAGGGGGTCGTGCTGGGGGTAGTGTTTAAGGGTTTAGGGTAGTGCAGCGGTGTTTGTGTAGTGTAGGGGGTCATGTTTTAGGGTGTAGGGTAGTGCAGTGGTCTTTGGGTAGTGTAGGGGGTCGTGAGGGGGGTCATCTTTTAGGGTTTAGGTTAGTGCAGTGAACTTTGGGTAGTGTTGGGGGTCGTGCGGGGGGTCGTGTTTTAGGGTTTAGGGCAGTGCATTGGTGTTTGGGTAGTGTAGGGGGTTGTGCGGAGGGTAGTGTTTTAGGGTTTACGGCAGTGCATTGGTGTTCGGGTAGTGTAGGGGGTCGTGCTGGGGGGGTGTTTTAGGGTTTAGGGCAGTGCAGTGGTGTTCGGGCAGTGTAGGGGGTCGTGCTGGCTGTGGTGTTTCAGGGTTTAGGGCAGTGGTGTTCGAGCAGTGAAAAGGGTCGTGCTGGGGGTGGTGTTTCAGGGTTTAGGGCAGTTCAGTGGTGTTCGGGCAGTGTAGGGGATCGTGCTGGGGGTGGTGTTTCAGGGTTTAGGGCAGTGTAGTGGTGTTCGGGCAGTGTAGGGGGTCGTGCTGGCGGTGGTGTTTCAGGGTTTAGGGCAGTGCAGTGGTGTTCGGGCAGTGTAGGGGGGTTGTGCGGGGGGTGGTGTTTCAGGATTTAGGGCAGTGCAGTGGTGTTCGGGCAGTGCAGGGGTTCGTGCGGGGGCTAGTGTTTCAGGGTTTAGGGCAGTGCTGTGGTGTTCGGGCAGTGTAGGGGGTCATGCGGGGGCTGGTGTTTCAGGGTTTAGGGCAGTGCAGTGGTGTTCGGGCAGTGTAGGGGGTTGTGCGGGGGCTGGTGTGTCAGGGTTTAGGGCAGTGCAGTGGTTTTCGGGCAGTGTAGGGCATCATGCTGGTGCTGGTGTTTCAGGGTTTAGGGCAGTGCAGTGGTGTTCGGGCAGTGTAGGGGGTCGTGCTGGGGCTGGTGTTTCAGGGTTTAGGGCAGTGCAGTGGTGTTCGGGCAGTGTAGGGGGTCGTGCTGGAGCTGGTGTTTCAGGGTTTAGGGCATTGCAGTGGTGTTCGGGCAGAGTAGGGGGTCGTGCTGGGGCTGTTGTTTAGGGTTTAGGGCAGTGCAGTGGTGTTCGGGCAGTGTAGGGGCTCGTGCTGGGGCTGGTGTTTCAGGGTTTAGGGCAGTGCAGTGGTGTTCGGGCAGTGTAGGGGTCATGCTTGGGGTGGTGTTTTTAGGGTTTAGGGCAGGGCAGTGGTGCTCAGGCAGTGTAGGGGGTCATGCAGGGGGTGGTGTTTCAGGGTTTAGGGCAGGGCAGTGGTGTTCGGGCAGTGTAGGGGGTCTTGCTGGGGGTGGTGTTTCAGGGTTTAGGGCAGTGGTGTTCGGGCAGTGTAGGTGGTCTTGCTGGGGCTGGTGTTTCAGGGTTTAGGGCAGTGCAGTGGTGTTTGGGCAGTGTAGGGGTTCTTGCTGGGGCTGGTGTTTCAGGGTTTCGGGCAGTGCAGTGGTGTTCGGGCAGTGTACGGGGTCAGGCTGAGGCTTGTGTTTCAGGGTTTAGGGCAGAGCAGTGGTGTTCTGGCAGTGTAGGGGGTCGTGCTGGGGGCGGTGTTTCAGGGTTTAGGGCAGTGCAGTGGTGTTTGGGCAGTGTAGGGGGTCGTGCTGGGGCTGGTGTTTCAGGGTTTAGGGCAGTGTAGGGAGTCGTGCTGGGGGTGATGTTTCAGGGTTTAGGGCATTGCAGTGGGGTTCGGGCAGTGTAGGGGGTCTTGCTGGGGGTAGTGTTTCAGGGTTTAGGGCAGTGCAGTGGTGGTCGGGCAGTGTAGGGGGTCATGCTGGGGGTGGTGTTTCAGGGTTTAGGGCAGTGCAGTGGTGTTTGGGCAGTGTAGGGGGTCGTGCTGGGGGTGGTGTTTGAGAGTTTAGCGCAGTGCAGTGGTGTTCGGGCAGTGTAGGGGGTCGTGCAGGGGGTGGTGTTTCAGGATTTAGGGCAGTGCAGTGGTGTTCGGGCAGTGTAGGGGGTCGTGCTGGGGGTGGTGTTTCAGGGTTTAGGGCAGTGCAGTAGTGTTCGGGCAGTGTAGGGGTTCGTGCTGGGGGTGGTGTTTCAGAGTTTAGGGCAGTGCAGTGGTGTTCGGGCAGTGTAGGGGTTCGTGCTGGGGCTGGTGTTTCAGGGTTTAGGGCAGTCCAGTGGTGTTCGGGCAGTGTAGTGGGTCGTGCTGGCGCTGCGTGTTTCAGGGTTTAGGACAGTGCAGTGGTGTTCGGGCAGTGTAGGGGGTCGTGCTGGGGCTGGTGTTTCAGGGATTTGCGCAGAGCAATGGTGTTCGGGCAGTGTAGGGGGTCTTGCTGGGGGTAGTGTTTCAGGGTTTAGGGCAGTGCAGTGGTGTTCGGGCAGTATAGGGGTCATGCTGGGGGCAGTGTTTCAGGGTTTAGGGCAGTGCAGTGGTGTTTGGGCAGTGTAGGGGGTCGTGCTGGGGGTGGTGTTTCAGGGTTTAGGGCAGTGCAGTGCTGTTCGTGCAGTGTAGGGTGTCGTGCTGGGGTGGTGTTTCAGGGTTTAGGGCAGTGCAGTGGTGTTCGGGCAGTGTAGGGGGTCGTGGTGGGGGTGGTGTTTCAGGGTTTAGGGCAGTGCAGTGGTGTTCGGGCAGTGTAGGGGGTCGTGCTGGGGTAGTGTTTTAGGGTTTAGGGCAGTGCAGTGGTGTTCGTGCATTGTAGGGGGTCGTGCTGGGGTAGTGTTTTAGGGTTTAGGGCAGTGCAGTGGTGTTCGTGTAGTGAGCAGCGCATGCGCTGCGTCGCTAGGCAAGACCTAAAAAGCATTGCACCAAGATGGCTGCCAACACTTCCTGGATTGAAGTGTTGGCAGCCAATTAGAGCCAAGCTTGTGCTTGTGTAGTTAGGTCCCGCCCAGATATATAAAGACTTTTTTCCTTTAATATCTCGAAAACTACTGAACGGATTTACACCATTTAAAAAAAAGGGCGCTTTCTGAACCAAGCACTACCTTTTTGCCAAATTTGGTGTAATTCCGTTCAGCAGTTTTGGCTGTAACCGTGTCTAAAGTTTCCTATGGGAAATTGATTTTTTGACCTCTATTTTTAATTTCTCAGGAACTACTGAACGGATTTACACCATTTAAAAAAGGGTGCTTTCTGAACCAAGGGCTACCTTTTTGCCAAATTTGGTGTAATTCCGTTCAGCAGTTCGGGCTGTAGCCGTGTCTAAAGTTTCCTATGGGAAATAACATGGGGAAAACGCGTTTTGGGACCCCCCTTTTTTCTCGGCCCCCGCTTGACGAATCACCCCAAAAATTTCAGGATAGGAGCTGACCGCAGCGCCCCACTAGTTTTGAAAATTTCGCAAAGATTTGTCATCCGGCGCCAAAGTTATTGGGAAAAGAAAAAACGCTTTTCCTATGGAAACTAGGTCCTAACTATAACTATCCACTGGAGACCGCCAGTAGATAATATATATATATATATATTCACTGAAAAAACCATAGGTTTCAGGGACGTTATAGTTACAAATTAGCATTTAAAAACCTTTGAAATTCACTGAAAAAACCATAGGTGTCATCAGTGATGTCACTGACCATGTCATGAGTGATGTAATATGTGACGTCATCAGCAGTGCATTGCGAGGCGCGAGTTATAGTTAGCTGGACTAACTATAATGGGGGAATTTCACGGGTTTTGTACGCAGTGCAAAGTCCAACTAACTATAACTGTCCCTAAAACCTATGGTTTTTTCAGTGAATTTCAAAGGTTTTTTAAATGCTAATATGTAACTATAACGTCCCTGAAACCTATGGTTTTTTCAGTGAATTTCAAAGGTTTTTAAATGCTAATTTGTAACTATAACATGTCTGAAACCTACGGTTTTTCAGTGAATTTCAAAGGTTTTGTAAATGACAATTTTTAAATGTATTAATTGTTATATAAATTTTTTTAATACTGATTTACTACATTTTTAGAAACAATTTTATATAACATATTTTATTTTTTAAATTACATTACAAAAAATACTTTCTCAGAATGAATTACTTTAGTTTAAATACTTTGCACATAGGCAATAGACTTTTAAGTACAGTAGTTACAGTTGTTGCAATGGGCAACACATTTTCAAACACAATGCAACATTCAGCTCAATGTGAATTTCTAGTTAAATGCAATTAGTTACTTTATGGATTACTTTTCTAACCACAGGACTGGATCCTAGATTCAGTCCTGGCACATCTCCTGTAAACAGTTGAGTAAAAGCGTTTTGAGTTACACTCGTGATTTTTAAGGAATATTATTGTATTTTAAAAGTTGACACTTAGAAACTTTTTCTCATAGAATGACCAATGTTATCCTATGGAAGGAAATTCACTTAGGAGGTAAAAACTGTTATCGTTACTTTTTGTTACTCAGTGTTGGATCCTGGTTCCAGCACTGGTGCATCTCCTGTAAACAGTTGAAAGAATGCGTTTAAGTCATACAGGCGATTTTTAAGGAATATTTGTAGTTTGTGAAAATCGACACTTTGAAACTTTTCTGCTGAAAACCAGACAATGGATTCCTATGGAAGAAAATATAAGTTACTGGTAAGTACGGTTAAAATTACTTTTCAGGGTCAGTGCTGGGCTAAAAGATGCAGCACTGGGTTCTCTCCTGATAACAGGTGAGTAAATTGGAATTCGTACTTTGGTTGATTTTAGAGGAATATTATAAAGTTCCAAAACTCCACACTTAGAAGAATTTCCAAGTGAAACCAGTCAATGTTAGCCTATGAAGGAAATTCAAGTTACCGGTAAGTACGGTTAAAATTACTTTTCAGGACCAGTACTGGGCTGAAAGATGCAGCACTGAGGTCTCTCCTGATAACAGGTGAGTAAATCGGAATTCGTATTTCGGCTGATTTTAGAGGAATATTTTAAAGTTCCAAAACTCCACACTTAGAAGAATTTCCAAGTGAAACCAGTCAATGTTAGCCTATGGAAGGAAATTCAAGTTACTGGTAAGTACGGTTAAAATTACTTTTCAGGACCAGTACTGGGCTAAAAGATACAGCACTGAGGTCTCTCCTTATAACAGGTGAGTAAATCGGAATTCGTATTTCGGCTGATTTTAGAGGAATATTTGTATGTTTCAAAAATCAACACAGAAACTTTTTCAGCAAAAAGAAGGCAATGATATCCTATGGAAGGAAATTCAAGTTACTGGTAAGTACGGTTAAAATTACTTTTCAGGACCAGTACTCGGCTGAAAGATGCAGTTCTGAGGTCTCTCCTTATAACAGGTGAGTAAATCGGAATTCGTATTTCGGATGATTTTAGAAGAATATTTGCACAATGGTGAAGGGAGGGGGCGGGGCCTGAGGTGACATCTGTGCAAACGCGCCCCGTGGCGCGTTTTAAGTTGGGGGATTAAGTCCCCTTGAATCCTGAGGGTCCCTAGGGCCAACTAGCCCACCAGGAACCTCCAATATGCGCCAGGGGCTGCGTTGCAGAGACGTGTAGAGAGGCCACACCTCTTTACACCTCTCTGCAACGCAGCTCTGTGGCGCTTTCTGGATGTACCTGTTGGGCTAGTTGGCCCCCAGGACACTCAGGATTGAAGGGGATTTAATTCCCCATCTTAAAACGCGCCACAGGGCCTGTTTGCACACATGTCACCTGAAGCCCCGCCCCTCCCTTCACCACTGTGCAAACGCGCCCGTGGTGCGTTTTAAGTTGGGGGATTAAGTCCCCTTGAATCCTGAGGGTCCCCGGAGTCCAACTAGCCCACCATATACCTCCAAAAGCGCCACAGAGCTGCGTTGCAGAGAGGTGTGAAAGGGGCGTGGCCTCTGTACACCTCTCTTGCAAGGCAGCTCCCTGGCGCATACTGGAGGTTCCTGGTGGGCTAGTTGGCCCTCAGGGACCCCCAGTATTCAAGGGGAATTGCTCCCCACTGCAAACGCGCCAGGGGCGCGTTTTCAGAGTGGTGAAGGAAGGGAGCGGGGCCTGCGGGCCCGATCGTTTAAAAAAAAAATATATGTTTTGTCCCTGAAGGGGGCTGTGTGGCCCCCTTCCTTTTTCTCTTTTGGGCCCTGGGGACCCCATCCCCCAGGGCCTTACCCCTTTTTTAAATTACAAAAAAAAAAAACGGGAAGGGGCCGCGTGGCCCCCTTCCCTGGGCCTGTATTGGCCCCGGGACCCCATCCCCGGGGCATGGCCTCTATATTTATTATTTTGAGGGGGCAGCGTGGCCCCCTCCTCTGGCCATTTTAAGGCCCCGGGGACCCCATCCCCGGGGCCGGCCTTTCCATTTTTATTTTTTATTTTATTTTCTCTTTTTTGGGGAGGGGGCCGCGTGGCCCCTCCCGGGCCACTACTTGCCCCGGGGACCCCATCCCCGGGGCTGGCCCCTCCGTTGGGGAATGTGGGGGTCCCCAATCCCCCACAGTCCCGCCGGCTCCCGCGTCCCTTGGGAGCCGGCATTGCTTTTCACATGGGGAGCTGCTAAGATGCAGCTCCCCATGTGGAAAGCAATCTGCTTTGGATATTGAAGAGAGAGCAGGTTTCCTGCTCTCTCTTCCAATATCCAAAGCAGCTAGCTATGGCAGGACGGGAGCCGCGAGGCTCCCGTCCTGCCATAGCAAACTACAGTGTCCCGGGGTAGGCACCCGGGACACTGCAGGAGCCGGCCCTGGGGGGTGGTGGTCCCCAGGGCCATCAAGGGCTCCAGGAGGGGGCCGCGCGGCCCCCCTCCCATTCAGTACACAGCCCCGGGGAGGTGGTGGTCCCCGGGCTCTGGGGTCCGTAACGGACCCCCATATTAAAATGTTTAGTGCCCCGGGGAGGTGGCGGTCCCGGGCGTGTGGGGGCTGGAGCCCCCACACAGGTTTTATAATGTATAAAAAAAAGCCCCGGGAGGTGGTGGTCCCCGGGGCTGCAAGAGGGCTCAGAGCCCTCCCGCACCATTTTTAAAAAAGCCCCGGGGGTGGCGGTCCTCGGGGCTTGGGGGCCCTTTGAGGCCCCCCACACATTAAATTATCCCCCCACCATGCCCCCGGGACTTGGCCCACCCGGGGCCAATTAACATTTTTTTTTTTTCGGCAGGATTCACGCACCCTGAGCGCATCCTGCCGATTTTTTAAAACATTTTTTTTTTTGCCCAGGGGTCCTTGTGGGACCCCTGAGCAAACCTAGGGGTCAGGGTGTTTCTACCCTGCCCCCTTTGTGCGCTTTGCGCACTTGTTTCTGTCCCTCGGTTCTACCGAGGACAAAATGGCTGCCAACATTTCCTGAATCGGAATGTTGACAGCCAATTAACATGCAGCTCGTGATCGGGACGGTGCGCGCAGGGTGCGCTGAGGGTACGCGGACCCTACTCGGCCATAGATATCACTAACTTTTTACTTTTCATTTTCTCAGCAACTACTGAACGGATTTACACCATTTAACAAAAGGGTTCTTTCTGAACCAAGAACTACCTGTTTGCCAAATTTGGTGTAATTCCGTTCAGCAGTTCGGGCTGTAGCCGTGTCTAAAGTTTCCTATGGAAAATGCATGGGGAAAACGCGTTTTGGGACCCCTTTTTCTCGGCCCCCGCTTGACGAATCCCCCGAGACTTTCAGGGTAGGAGCGGACCGGAGCGGGCCACAAAGTTTGAAAATTTTGCGAAGATACGTCAACCGGCAAGAGAGTTATTTCAAATAGAATGTCGGATTTCCTATGGATAATAGGTTGTAACTATAACTATCTACTGGCGACCGCCAGTAGATAATATATATATATATATATATATATATATATATATATATATATATATATATATATATATATATATATATATATATTTATATATATATATTTATATATTCACTGAAAAAACCATAGGTTTCAGGGACGTTATAGTTAGAAATGATCTTTTAAAAAACCTTTGAAATTCACTGAAAAAACCATAGGTTTCAGGGACATTGTAGTTAGCTGGACATTTCACTCGTAAAAAGCCATAGAAATTCCACTGTTATAGTTAGTTCAGCTAACTATAACTCGCGCCCCCTCAATGCACTGCTGATCACATCACATATTACATCATTCATGACATGGTCAGTGAAATCACTGATGACATCACTGATGACATCTCAAATGACATCACTGATGACATCATCCAGTGAATGTGTTTTTCTTTAAAGTTTAAATATGTGTTATATATATACCAAGGTGTATTGAAGAATGAGTGGGTGTATAAGTGTCTGGATGGAGGATTTAGTAGGTATGTGACTGACTGTTTAACTGACTTATTACATGTGTCTTACTGAATGCATGGGTTAGTGACTAAACTGTGTGAATGTCTATATCAGTCTGTTTGCTGATGTATAAGCTGCTGCATGAGTTGCTCAGTAGGTACATGAGTGTCTATATGGGTTATTAATTGATTGCCAGAGTATTTGTATGGGTGCCTCAATGTGTGTGTGGGTGCGTGGGAGGTGTGTGACTGTGCATACATGTTTGAGTGGTTGATTCACTGGGTGTATGGGTTCAAGAGTGCATGTGGAAACAGCTGTATGCGTGGGTGAGTGTGTGTATGGGTGTGTTAGTGAGTGAATGGATGTCTCAGTGGTACATGTCCAACTAACTACATATGTAAAAGACAGTGTTTGTGAGAGTTGGAGTATATAAATGACTATACGTGAGAGTTAGTGATTGTGAGAGTGGCTGTATGGATGAGTGTGTACTTGTATCAGTGATTGTATAAGAGACTAATTATGCGTTTCTTTCTGTTTGAATAAGTGATGTGTTGTGTGTATAACTGTATAGGTCAGTAAATGGAAGTGTGATTGATTATTTGCATGACTGACTAGGTCTGTGAGTAACTCTGGATGAGTGCTGCTGTGTGAGTGTCTGTGTAGGTGTATGAGTGCATATGATAGTGTTGTATTGATGAGTGACTGCATGTATGAGTGATTGTATGGGTGAATGAGTGGATGAGTGTGTAGACCTAAGAACCAGTGATTAGATATGTAGTAAGTAGTATTGGTGTGTCTATGGTTTCAAAAATGGTATTCTGTTTTTGGAGTGGGTGTATCAAAGGTTATATTAGGGTGTGAAAAGGTGCATCAGATTGTCACATGGATGATGTCATCAGTGATGTCATCAGTGATGTCATTTGAGATGTGATCAGTGATGTCATCAGTGATGTCACTGACCATGTCATGAATGATGCACTGCGGGGGCGCGAGTTATAGTTAGCTGAACTAACTATAACAGTGGAATTTGTATGGTTTTGTACGAGTGAAATATCCAGCTATCTATAACGTCCCTGAAACCTATGGTTTTGTCAGTGAATTTCAAAGGTTTTTTAAATGATAATTTCTAACTATAACGTCCCTGAAACCTATGGTTTTTTCAGTGAATTTCAAAGGTTTTTTAAATGCTAATTTCTAACTATAACGTGCCTGGAAACCTATGGTTTTTTCAGTGAATTTCAAACGTTTTTTAAATGATAATTTTTAATTATAATGTTCATTAAACCTATGGTATTTTCAGTGATTTTAAATGATCATTCTATTCTCAACCTAGTGAAAACAGCCAATATCGCCAGTTCTCCAACAATAGCTTCCGCAAAAAAATCCGCCACAAATGAGAGCGACAACTAACGCTAATAATATGCAGAGTAGGCGTTCCCGTGCAAAAATAACACAAAACTCCACTTCCAGATATTTTGAACGAGCAGCCAAATCTGGGGTGCGATCCAAAAACAGACAATAAGCTGCGTTAGCAGTAGGAATTTAACATCTGCCTTTTACTGGTGTAAAGCAGGACGACTACCTACAGTGTGAAAGGGAGCCCAGCCCAGAACCACATCTGAAGACCAACACATGTCATAGAGCTACTGACCATGCAGCTCCGACACCCAAGAAGGCCACAACACCAACTGCCATCACCCTCAGGACCTCCCCCCCGGACCACCCCCCTCCCTACTACCACCGAGACAGCGCAGAACAGGACAGTGGACCTTTCCAAAAACGGCATGGTCCCTCAGCCGTTACATGTCCCTCAGTAGGTACATGAATTTAAATAGGCTGGGGCTGTGGTTCACTTGTGGGAAGGCCAAAGCGTCTGCCAGGGCGGCAGCCCTCACCCTGCCATGAGGCCTCTGCCGCGTCCGCCGGCCTCCTCGACACAGGCCTGCTGCGAACCCAGCAGCAGAGCACCACAGACTTATGTCTGTACAGACTACTGCCTTCGATCTACACTGCGGAGAGCAGGGCTCAAAATTCAGATCGAGTCGCGATTGCAGATGACGCACTCCAGTAGGGAAGAGACATTGATCCCAGTGCGGCCCGCCCAGACCACGCATCATCGCAGACTGCACACACACTGAGTGCTTCAGGTACCACTAACTCAGTGCACCACAAGTCAATGCCACGTGGACTTATTAAGACAGAATTCATTAGGCAAAATACATTGCTACCAGTGCGGCCCGCCCGGACCATGCATCATCGCAGGCTCCACACACGCTGGTTGCTTCAGGTGACACTAACTGTACAGCTCAACTCAACGCCACGTGGCTGTGGGCCCTTGCTGACCGCTGTCTCCGGCCTACACTGCGGTCATCAGGGCTCACATTTAAAATTGACTCTTGATTCATTAATTGCAGAGTCCAGTAGGCAACTAAGTATTACGTCCCTAATTCCTACATAATATCCTTTTAGTATCCTTGCTTCAAGAACTTGTTTTATATCAGTTATAGCTTTAGTACAATGACCAAATTCATCTTGCAAGTCCAAAGGAACACTGAATGGCAGTCTACACTGCGGACAGCAGAGCTCACAATTCAAATTGAGTCTTGATTTATTAATTGCAGACAGAATTGTACTCTATGTCCTCAAATTTTGTCAAGAGGAAGTGACAAAAAGCATTCCTTTATGTCTGTGCTGACTACTGCCTTCGATCTAAACTGGGGTCAGCAGGGCTCACAATTCAGATCGAGTCGCGATTGCAGATGACGCAGTCCAGTAGGCAAGAGACATTGTATCATCGCTGGCTGCGCACATGCTGAGCGCCACACCTACCACTAACTGTATGCAGCTCAAGTCAACGCCACGTGGCTGTGGACTCTTCCTGACCACTGCCTCTGGCCTACACTGTGGTCCACAGGGCTCACAATTCAGATCGAGATGCAATTGCAGATGATGCAGTCCAGTAGGCAACAGACATTGCATGATCGCTGGCTGTGCACACGCTGAGCGCCACACCTACCACTAACTGTATGCAGCTCAAGTCAACGCCACGTGGCTCTGGGCTCTTCCTGACCACTGCCTCCGGCCTACACTGTGGTCAGCAGGGCTCACAATTCACATTGAGTCGCGATTGCAGATGACTCAGTCCAGTAGGCAACAGACATTGCTCCCAGTGCGGCTCCCCCGCACCACGCATCATCGCTGGCTGCGCACACGCTGAATGCTTCTGATGCCCCTATCTCAGTGCAGCACAACTCATGAACCCTTTATGATACAATGTTTTGTGTATAATTTCACATCTGCTGCCCCTACCTCAGTGTACCACAAGTCATGGACCCTTTACGATACAATCTTGTGTGTATTATTTCACATCTGTTGCCCCTACCTTAGTGCAGCACAAATCATTGACCCTTTATGATTGAATTTGTGTGTCTGATCAAATGATTACTGTTGTACTTGTTGCCAGCACCAACCATTCCCGGACGGCTGGCTTACACTCACCCCACACGCATCCAGCACAGACATCACTGGACATGTGACCCTGGTAATAAAAATGAGTTGAGCGCACGTGCCCGTACCCAGTTTCACTATCTATCTGTGTCCGTGTGTTCATTATGTATGCAAGATGCCGCCCCAGGGCCCTACCACATTACATTGTGCTGTGGACAGGGTATGCAACCATGTTACCTCTGGCAGTGGGGAAAACATCGGTTATGTAACTTTCTCTCGGTCATTGTACAAGTACGTACGTAGAGACTGGATCATTAGAGTACTGCAAGGAGAGTGTATAGTGAATTTATAAGTGCTTGGAGATTGGCGGAGTAATTGTATAAGTACATATGTTGGCGCAGCCTAACCCCGAACACAAGCTTGGCTCTAATTGGCTGCCCTCCATGTGCCAAAAACTGAAACTTGAACTTTGCATGGCCCTGTATTGCTACAGCTGCAACACTCCACTGAATGTGCAATAAACATTCATATCCACACAGATGTGTCATGTCCACCATCTTTCATGTGTGGAACTATGGATGAATGTAGGGTCAGTGATTCCCCGTACCTTCCATGTTGGCCATGTTATGGGACTTGGCTCACAGAGTGACACATTGGTGCTTGCGACCCGGGTGACATCAGCACTACAACAGGGACACCCGAATCAGTTGATTCCTCATACAGCCCAGGACGGAGCCACGCCCATAGCTCTGGAGTCATTCTTCACAGCCTCACACAGGACTGGCATACGCCAGGCCAGCCCACTCCGCTTACAGGGAAGGGCAACAATGCTACGTGGCCCAGATTTTCAATACAGTGATCTGCTGGTCACACCCTAGTTGTCAGTACGCCACAGCCACTCCCTCACGGCTAGTGTACACCCACACCACACTCATCCAGCACAGGCATCACAGGACACATGACCCTGCCAATAAGAAAGACCGGGCGCACGTGCTCAAGGCCATTTCAGAGTTGCTTGCGCCGGATGCACTGCAGCCGGCACAGGCACACTGGCACGGGACGGTGACTTTCGGTCCACTGAGGTACATGTACCGTAACTGCTGAGCGGGTGTACAGCCTGTGGTGATGGCCCATCCCGGTGGTCTGGACAGCTCAGGTTTTGTGTGCCCTGCTGGACCGCAGTGTAGGCCTGAGCCATCAGACAGCGCAGGCCTACCGGCACGTGGCGTCGCCTCGCTGGTCACAGAGTAAGTTGCACCACAAGGGCTGAGCGGGTGTGCAGCCTGCGATGAAAAGCCCAGTGCACTGGTATGTCCTCTGCCATGGTGAAATCAAGACCCAGCACCAAATGTGAGACCTAGTGGCCTGCGGAGCGGGGCTGCATGATATGCAGGGTGCCGTGTCCGCGGGCCCCGGGCTTGGGGCTTGCAGCGGCGCATGGTAGGACCTCTTTTCTACATGCAGGATAGCGAAAGGTGAGCAGAGAGGCTTGTTAGCACAGTGGCGGGCAGTGACGTCCGGGCAGTGGGAGTGGATGGGGTGCAGCAGCCTGGGTGCGCAGCAGTGGGCAGACACCTCTGGGCAGAGGAAGTGGATAGGGTGCAGCAGCCTGGGTGCGCAGCGGTGAGCAGACACCTCTGGACAGTGGAAGTGGATGGGGTGCAGCAGCCTGGATGCACAAAGGCGGGACAGAGAATTAGGCATGTGCAGTTGTATGTACTCTGCCATTACTGATTCCATCCTATGTTTCAGATGAGTAAGCTTGAGGGCTTCACTAGGTTCCGGCATGTGGTTGGAGACACACCGGTGATGGAAAGGTGAGCTTTGAGGGTTTTGTCCAAAGTGTGGGCACTCACTGTCCCTCTCCATCTCTTCCTTTCTCTCCCTCACACTCTTTCTCTCTCTCTTCCTCTCTCTCTCACTCTATCTCTTCCTCTCTCTCACACAGTTTTTTTCTTTCTCTCTACCTCTCTCTCTCTCTCTCTTTCTCTCTCTCTCTCACTCTTCCTCTGTTTCTCTCTTCCTCTTTCTCACACTGTTTCTCTCTTTCTCTCTCTCTTCCTCTCTCTCACTGTTTCTCTCTCTCTTCCTCTTTCTCTCACTCTTTCTCTCTGTCTACCTCTCACTGTTTCTTTCTTTTTCTCTCTCTTCCTCTCTGTCACTCTTTCTCTCTCTCTCTCCTTTGATGGACGCATGACGCACAATGTTATCTTGCTTTTTGTCTAGCAGGCTGTGATTCACATATTGTTAGTGCCAGCAGAGCTGAGCGCGTGTGCAGCCTGCGATGATGCGTGGCCATCCTACAATCAAAACCCACTTTGAATTGTGAGCTCGGCTTGACCGTGTGTACGCAACGCCTCAGGAGGTTGCTTCGCCACGTGGTGGACCCTCTTAGACACACGCCGGTGGCCGAAGGTGAGCAGAGAGGCTTGTTTCCACAGCACCAAGCAGTCACCTCTGGTCGGTGGGAGTGGATAGTGTGCAGCACCCTGCGTGCACAAGAGCGGGCAGACACCTCTGACCAGTGGGAGTGGATGGGGTGCAGCAGCCTGGGTGCACAGGAGTGGGCAGACACCTCTAGGCAGTGGGAGTGGATGGGATGCAGCAGTCTGGGTGCGCAGGAACGGGCAGTCACCTCTGGGCAGTGGGACTGGATGGGGTGCACCAGCCTGGGTGCTCAGCAGCTGGCAGACACCTCTGGACAGTGGGAGTGGATGGGGTACAGCAGCCTGGGTGCACAGAGGCTGGCAGACACCTCTGAGCGAATGGAGTCGATGGGGTGCAGCAGACTGCGTGCGCAGGGGCAAAACAGAGAATTAGGCGTGTGCAGTTGTATGTACTCTGCCATTACTGATTCTATACTATGTTGCAGATGACTAAACTTCAAGACTGCACTATGTCCCGTAGCCATACCTTCAAAATGCTAGTGTGGATTGTAGGACATAGCTATGTTTTCTGGTGCAAGAGGTATGCAGAACAGAGACGTATTGACTTAGACCTAGGTTTACAAAATGTGCACATTAAATGGTTTGCACAGAGAGGATTGAAGTGACACAATTGCTCCCTTTGGTTAAAACCTATTTGCATCTCCAACACCCTGATCTCATGATTGTGCACTGTGGTGGTAACGACCTAGGCACATTGACTTCGGTAGGTTTGGAAATGCTTATGAAAGACACCTTTGGAAAATTGATGTTACTTTTGCCTCAAACTGTCTTTGTATATTCCAATATATGCCAAAGACAGTAGTGGAAATGGTCAAACCAATTTTGTCATAAGATTGAAAAATCTAGGAAGAATGTCAACAAAGCTGTGTCTTCATACCTCAGAGACCATAGAATGGGGTCAATTTACAACAACAACATACGTTTTGATATGGCTGATATCTACAGAAGTTATGGAGTACACTTCACAGATAAGGGAAACCGAGTTTTCCTGATTAACTTGAAGCTGTGCATTCGCACTTACATGTAGCTCCAACTAATAAACACAAGGGCTCTTTTAGAGCCGCCTTATATTCCCAATTTCAGCTCGCATAGTGTCACCTGAGGGCCGTCGGGCAGGCTCGCAGAGGAAGAGCTGCGGCCCGTGGGCTCAGCTCGCAGAGGGAGACCTACTCAAAAGCACAGCACCGTACTGGCTCGCATAGGGAGAGATGTGGCTGGACTCACAGAGGGAGACCAACGGGCCAACAGGCCTGCTAGCAGACACACAGCTATCAGTTAACGGGCTGGCTCGCAGAGATACAGCTGCGAGCCCTTCGAGCTGCAACCCGATGGGCTAACTTACAGAGGGAGTATAACGGGCCGACGGGCCTCCTAGCACAGACAGAGCTACGAGCTAACGAGGTGGCTCACAGAGGTAGAGCTGCGGGCCCGACAGACTGCCTTCTAAAGGCATAGCCGCGAGCTGATGATGTGGGGAGAGGAAGCGTAAAAGGAATATCTCGCACAGACAGACCTGCGGGATATTTTCAGTATTGCCTCGCAGAGGTAGAATTACGGATGCAATGCCTTTTAAAGGGAGAGATGCGAGCTGACGGACTAGGTCACAAAATGGCTCACAGCTTGCAGTCGCAGGGCTGCGAGCCGACGGACTGGCTTATAGAAGCATAGCCGCGAGCTGGTGATGTGGGGAGTGGGACCGTGAAAGGGGTATCTCGCACAGACAGAGCTGCAGTATATTTTTAGTGTTGCCTCGCAGAGGTAGAACTACGGACCTGATACCTTGCAGAGGGAGAGTTGTGAGCTGATGGGCTGAATCACAAAATGGCTGCCAACACTTCCTAGTTTCAACAGTTCGCAGCCAACGAGCCGCAAGCTCGTGCTCGTAACGCTTCAGCCAATCAGATGTCAGAATTCTTAAATATCGATATCTGGAAAATGTGATATTTCTCTAAAGCTACTGAACAGATTTACCCGATTTAAACAAAAGTGTCCTTTCTGGACCAAGACCTTTCTCTGTGCCAAATGTGGCATAATTCCGTTCAGCAGTTTGACCTGTAGCCTTGTCTAAAGTATCCTATGGAAATTGCATGGAGAAAACACGTTTTGGGACCCCCTTTTTCTTAGGCCCCCTTGACGAATCCCCCCCAAACTTTTAGGATAGGAGCTGACCTGAAAAGAGGAACTTTTTGGAACATTTCGTAAAGATTCGTAAACGACGCCAAAGTTATAAGCACATCAAAAAATGCTATTCCTATGGAAACGTGGTCCTAACTATAACTACCTACTGGCGACCGCCAGTAGAGCAGCCAGGCTGAGGCAAATAATGTCGGGGAGTTCAGTATATCATCCTTCAACACGCCTGAAATGGTGGTTTTCCTCAACAGCGTTAGGCCCCTGAAGACCTATCTGCCCCTATAGATATGGCTCCCTTGTTAAAATTCACGTATTCTGTTCGGTAGAGGGGTTGCACGGACCGGTTCTCTTGAAATAGACAAACATCTTATTTGTCAATAAAATCACACCACTCTGTAATGACTATTTTAGATCCCAGTCCGGCTACGTTCCAGGATATGAGCCTTGTTGGTGGGGCAACCTCTTTGGGCACAGCCCTACCAAGGGATGAAGATAGGGGAGTGGGAGGGTGGGACTCAAAATATTCTAGTACGGATAGATAAGTGACTTTGGTTGCTTTTCATCATCCCTATAGAAAGGGCACCATCATTTCGTTTACTGCCATCGGACGAGCTCTTGCTTCTGTAATATCTACTGGACTATTAGCCATATCATGTAGACTTGAAAGAAAGTAATTCATTATTTTCCAAACCAGATAACGGTATAAATATGTTACTAGTTGGGACAGCATAGTCTCCTACAGTATTGGGTTGCTGGCTAACTAACCTTCCTCTACCCAGCTGTCTAGGTGGAACGGGTCTGTAAAAGAACCCAAGCAGAACAATACTGATTAAAGCATCTGACTCACCCACTTTACATCCAGGTTTAATCAGCTGGTGTTATAAGCCTGGATATCTGCAGTTTATTATTACACAGTCCCCTTTAATGGTTTTTCAGGTATGTCCAATCCATCCAACTCTCCTTACTAATAAAATATTATCATACTCCATGATGGCAAATTTGATATTCCACGTTAGCCAGTGACACACTCTGTTCTTCAGTTCCCTGTACGACTCCTCTTAATCCTGGGACAGTGATGGTGGCCTTTATGGAGCAAGGTCTCGTAAGAAAGAGACTTGCTCAGAGGCAATCCTCTAGTTTAACTCATTAACAAGTTACTAACTATGTTTAGTGGATAACTAATACGCACTACATGAACACGAGAGTTAGCGAAGCTTGCTTATGTGTGTACTACTGCGGATAACAATGAAGACAGACTAATAACGCTCTAAACAGGGAAACTGTTGTGCACATGCATCAACTGCATCTACGCAGTATGACGAGGTAACGCTTGGAGGGAAATTCTAGCGCATGAGCAGAAGACACTAAAATGGAGTCTTAAAGACTCGCGTGCAAGGCATCTGCTTAGCTGAAACGAAAACAAGCTATTTTTACTAATGCTAATGCAGGGAAAATATTAACAAGAAAACGGGAATAGAGTAGATGTGGGAGGTATACAGTGTGACCATTTATTTGTGAAATTAATATTTGTCTTTCTGACTTTATTAGTAGTGCGCATTTGGGCCTCTCACGCATAGCTGTTGGGGTTCGTCTATGCACAGTGACATAATGCCATAGCAGACCATGGAAGGGGATACATGGCAGAACTGAAGAATTGCATGTGCGCAGCTGGTTTGTTGCTGTGTGTCTTCTTTATGCTGAAGGTCCAGAGCTGCCCTGCTCAGCGATGCTGCATGTGACTCCTCACTTGTAGTGCGGAGGTCCCCTGTTGCCAGCGATTGACGATCCACCTACCTACTCAAATTCTCCCTTTTTAGGTCTGATGTTAGCCAAGACCTTTTGATTTTATTAAAATATGTATCACATACTTACATATAGGGGTTTTCAGCCACCTCTCAATCCATTGGTCTATTGTTGTCATCAACATTTTGCTTTTGCCCACTACAGCATACAACATTGAGCAGTGGGTCAGTCACTGGTTAACATTACTTTGAGTGACTGCATTTTGCTCTTTCACAAGGAGCACATCCACACACAAGCGAGTTCCCTTCAGTGCCAGTGTTCTTACTTTATGATTACTTTAGTGTTGCCTTTGTGTTTGGAGCCTCGTGTGATAGCAGGACGCTTCTGATGCACATTCCATCTTTATTAGATCTCATCTCCTGCCATTGCTGTTCCAAATTCCTTTAGGAGTGTTTTTCTTTTCTGACTGTTGCTAGTTTACAGCCTACCAGATCAAATTGTGTCCATTTGAAACTGTTCTGTCTTGTTATCCTCTTTTTCCTTTTTTCCTCTTTCTTTTCTACTCTGTCTTTTTACTTTTTTCTTTTTGTTGCCTTCTTTCATTATTTTTTCCCTTTTCTTCTCTTTTCTTCTCTTTCCTACTCTTTACTTCTCTTACATTGTTTCTTTACTTTCTTTCCCTTTTTCATCTTTCCTTCTCTTTCCTCCTTCCTCCTCTTACATGTTTTCCTTTTTCTTTCTTTCTCTCATTCCTTTTCTTTCTTTTTCCCTTTCCTTCTTTCTCGTGTCCTACTTTCTCGCTTTCCTACTTTCTCACTTTCCTTTTTTCGCTTTGCTTTTTTCACACTTTCTCTTTCTCTCTTGCTGTCTTTCTGAAAGGTAAGAGTCTTGCAGCCAATGCCAGACTGATTGACTTTTTTAGGTCTGCATTAACCAGAAAACTGATCCAGCGGCTTACCAGCAACAGGTACTCTAATACCATATACTCACCTGGGCCCATAAACACACATACACACTACCTGGTAATAAACCGCTGGGGTCAATTGTTTATGATTCTTTATCATTCAAGATTAGTCACTTCTTATTCTGCATTGGCCAAGACCTTTTGATTCTACTAAAATGATGTGTATAATATAGTTACTTTTAGTGGGTTTAGCCAGACTATATCCATTAGTCCGTTACTGTGATATTCACATTTTTCTTCCACCTTCTCTGGCATGTATTAAGGGGCAATGTATCAGCCCGCTTCAGCCATTGGTTGAATTCACTATGAGTTGTGGCATGCTGCCCTTTCACAAGGAACAAATCAACACACAAAGTAGTTCCCCTCAGTGCCAGTGAGTACTATGCAAATGTGTAGTTTTATTTTAGACCCAAAAATATTTTTTGCCTGGAGATTGAGGTGGGCTTGGCATATTTACAAACAACAAAGCTTTTCAAAAACCATGACAGAACCAGAATTGCGAGAAGGCTGGCTGCCAACGCCAGACCTAATGGCTTTGCCAATGCTTGTTTATAAACTGTCCTCCCAGGACAGCTATAGCCCTCAGTCATTCATTCGCTTGAAAGGCACTCGCCAAGACTTCAATCCTGCCACTAGTATCGGTGGAAAGAGGAAAGGTGTGTTTATCCTGCTTAAGTCCTTGCAACCGAGTGAGTGTCACTGCTGCATACTTTTTAAAACCACAATATTAGCCATTCGTAAATTTGTAAAGAATCGAGTGCCAGGGCCCAAGGGATTTCACAGGACACCAGTACTGCTTGCACCACCCAGAGCCACAGACAGTGCTGCCAAATGCCAGTGTCATCGATACCTACTACCATCACACACCAATAATTCCGACGATTCAATCTCATCCAATAAAAATGCAAGGTCGCCGAGGCCGTGAGAATGGTCTGGATGCCCCGATATCTTTCTTTTCTTTTTTTTTTATGTACATTGATTCTTTACATACTGTTGCTAATGTGCTCTGTTACAAAAATAGACAGAGAGCTGCATCATATGCTGGCCTGCCAAAAATAAGTGCAGGTGCTGAGCACTGGCAAACAATCGCACAAATTAAGCACTGATATTATTAGCCCCTCACCCCAGTCCTTGTTACATACGAAGAGCTCCACCTGTTTTGAGCACTTCTTATCTTATCCAGAAGCTACAGACCCGGGAAATGCAAACGTCTCATTTGTTAGAAGGAGTTCAGTCCTGAAAGTAGCGTCACTGTCAGGTGGGCGTATCTGGAGGAATGATTTGTAGAAAACAGTAAATGCGCTTGAAACTTTTAGCCAAACTTGTTACGTCCAAGTTTAGCCCGATCTCACCCCCAAACTGCCCTTCTCCGGAAATGAGACTAAAGATCTGGACTGCTCATCCAATACACATCAGACTGCCACTTTAACCTCTCAGCACTCTCACAGACCTCACCTCACGTAAACTGCCCCATGGCCTGGATACAGACAGCGTTAAACTGCCCTCAGTGCTGCAGAATTGTCCTGTACACTCTTAAACCTGACCGCAATTTTAACAGTTTTATGCCATATGTGCGATGTATCATTGCACCTTGTAAAGTGCTCTGAAGTCCAGTGCCAAGGTCATGATCGCGCTACATCAATAACTAAAGTAAATAAAAACTTAAGAGCATTCATAGACGGAGATGGAGGACAAAGCGAGTTCAGCCTGGGTGTGAGACCGTCGGGTGGGCTTTTGTTGGCTAGTCATATTTACAGGAGGCTCCACCCCTTCCCATGGCCTTATACTGTGCACCATTATTGAGCTCTGGGTTGTCAATTATTGCAAAAGGCTTATAAAGAATGTTGTTCTATCTTGGCATGGGTGGAAAATTGAACATCTTCCAGCTACTGGTGATAACAGCACAGGTGCACGAATTCAGAGGTATAAAAAAAGATTGCAAAGTCATGTGTAATCTGCCAATGTCATCTTGTTTTGTAAATCCTGTACATCACTGTCTATAATCGGGGCTACTGGAAGTATGCGGTTCTGTGTCTGCAGCGTTTACCACATAACAATAGATTTATCGCACTTATCACATAATAATCCATCTGCTGAAATAGATTCAAGAAAAACTGTTTGTAATTTAAGCAGGTCAAAAGATACCGGAAAAAAAACCCTCGCGTGGTGCTCCCCACTGTCGGACCCTGTGGAAAGGTTAGCTGGCCAGTTTCCAGTTGAAACTGCTTGTATACTTTAGTGTATTCCGGTGCTCAACTGCTACTAGGGAAGTGAAACATTTGCTGAGACAGCGCTGTGATTTAAAGTAAACTAGTGAGACAATAAGACATGAAATATACCGCATTATTGGCCTTTACTTGAGGCACAATTTAGTCAACTCTGCCGCACAATCTGATCCTTCATTGCTGCATTAACATGAATTCTATTTCAAAGGCACACAATCGACCCCGCAGCTGTGCACTATTAAAAAAAGAAATGCAAAGACTTGTGTTTTCAGAATCTGAAAGCACACGTCGTCTTTGAGACTCTGCATTCCTTTTCCTAATAGTGCACGGCTGCGGGGCTGATTGTGGGCCTTTGAGATTGTATTCATGTTAATTGCAGCGCCCGTGTGCGCTGCAATTAACATGAATTCCATTTCAAAGGCACACAATCAACCTCGCAGCCGTGCACTATTAGGAAAAGGAATGCAGAGTCTCAAACACGACGTGTGCTTTCAGATTCTGAAAGCACACGTCGTGCTTTAGATTTGCTGCATTCCTTTTCCTAGTAGTGCGGGGCTGATTGTGGGCCTTTGTAAAAGTATTCATGTTAATTGCAGTGCATGACGGCACTGCAATTAACACGAATACTTTAACAAAAGCCCACAATATGCCCCGCAGACTCGCACTATTAAGAAAATAAATGGAGCAAGTGCCAGAGCCACTTTCTGTTGAACGCCCTAGCGGGATGTGGTGTGTGCGTGCTAACTATGAGACACTGCGCGCTCGGGATGACTTCAGTGCACGCGCGCACAAGCGCGCACGTTATAGGGAACAGTGGTCGCAGAGAGCCTTTGCCAAAGATGCTTAATCTGTCAGCAGCAGAATCCAGGCAGGAAGACAGTGGTTAGTTGGGGAAAGATTGGAAAGGCAGAAGGACCCTTCACCAGATTGCAGTTAGACTTCATTGAGTTGCCTCCTTGCAATGGATTGAAGTATGTACTTGTCATAGTGTGCCTGTTCTCGAGATGGGTAGAGGCATACCCCACTAGAAGAAATGACAGTCTTACAGTTGCTAAACTACTATTGAGGGAGTTGATACCTCGTTTCGGTTTTCCAGTCACTTTGGAATCAGATAGAGGACCTCATTTTAACAATGAGATAATTTGATTAATCTGTGCTGCATTTAACATTGAACAAATACTGCACTGTGCTTATCGTCCAGAGGCTTCTGAAATAGTTGAACAGCTTAATGGCACAATCAAATCAAGATTAGGGAAGGTGTGTGCATCCACAATGCTGAAATGGCCAGATGCATTGCCTCTTGTACTGATGGGTCTCAGAAGTATTCCTGACAGAAAACAGGATTGAGTCCACATGAGGTACTCATGGAAAGGGCAATGAGACAAGCATTTATTCCTGGAAATAAATTAATGAATATAACTGATGATCTGGTGTTGGACTATTGCAAAGGATTGGCTGAAATGGTGCGTTCTGTCTCTCATCAGGTTGGAGAAGACGCAGTTGAAAGGCAGCCAGACCAAGCACATGATTTGAATCCTGGAGATTGGGTGTTAGTGAAGAAACACGCAAAGAAGTCGTGTCTAGCACCCAGGTGGGATAAACCACATCAAGTCATACTAGTCACTACCACAGCAGTGAAGTGTGTAGGTTTACCCAATTGGATTCATGCTAGTCATACCAGAAGAGTTCCGAGCCCATCTGAACAACAAGAGCAGCCAGTGACTGAACAAGCTGAGACGTCAGAAGTTGAAAGTTGTGAAGCTGAAGAATCTAGAGTAATAGATTCTGAAAGACAACTATATGACGAACAGCCAAGTACAAGTCGGGAAGAGTGGATACCAGTGATTGAAATACCTGATGCTGTTGTCGAAACAAGAAGAACAGCTGAATTAAAGAGACAGGAAGGTAGAGAGGAAAAGTCAGGGAAAGAAGATCACACTCAGGTAGAAATAAACAAAGCCATTCAGAAACCTGAGCAGGGAAAGATAGAGCTAGAAGAACAAGTTCAGGCAGAAGAAGAACAAGTTGAAATAAGACCCGAACAGGAACAGATAGATCTAGAAGAACAAGTTCAGGCAGAAGAAGAACAAACTATAATAAGACCTGAACAGGTGCAAGTAGAGGAAGGTCCAAATACAGAACAAAGACAATTAGAAAGGGAAGAAGAACAAGAACAGATTGTGCCCAAATTAAGTGAAAATAAAAGAACTTTAGAAGGAGACAGAGAAGGTGAAAGTGCAGTTCAGGTCAAAAGAGTTAGAAAAGGAGATAATTGGCCAGAAGGAGTGAAGAGACTAAGATATTATCTAAGAAAATCAGAAAAGAAACCAGAGCAAGTAAATGAAGTTACAAGTCAGACGCAATCTAAACAGACCTTAGTAAAACCTACACAGGAAGCCCAAGATTGAGAATTCTGAACAGAAAATACTGATTGATGAAAACAAATTAAAACCTCCTTAAAATAAAAGAAAAATTTAGACAGAGAAAGAAAGAAAAAGAGAAAAGAAATGTTCTCAGATTAAAATGGCAGATGTTGAAGACACTGAAAGACCGAAACGAAGTTTAAAAAGAAAATGTTTAAGATTTTGTTTATGTAGTATTTTGTTAGCAGTATTAGTATGGTTATTTCTAACAATAGGAGTACCTTTGTTGATGGAAACAAGTAACAAGAATAGTACAATTACTAATGAGAAAGTAGATAGAATAAAGGGAACTAAAATAGAAATAAGGGAAGAAGATGAGATAAACTATCATAATGAATCAGACAATGATTCGTCTTTAAATGTTACTAAATTGTTATTTCAGTATGTTAATACAATGGAGATTAGTAATTGTTATGTTTGTATGAAGTTACCCTCATCAGTGTCAGAAGGGGTGACGTATCACCATATACCTTTAACATATGGTGTATCATGTAGTGTTTTATCGAGTTTATTTTACGTAACAGGGAAACTTCAGTATTTTTATTCAAACTTAGATGTAGTATTTTCAGAACTGCCTATTAGAAAGAATATGAATCCAGTTATTAGTAGTAAAAATGCACAGTTCATGGGTGAATTCTTCTTAACAATGAGTTCAATAGATATAGCTCAGGCACACAAGGATAACTTAACATGTATATTACGTGAAGAAGAAAAAGAATTTTTGAGTTTAGTAGAAGATATGAGACAGGATTTAACAAAGAAAGCTGCTGAACAGAAATCCCATGTACCTCCATGGGCTGGGAAAGAGGGAATTTATGCAAAGGGCGAAGCTCATGCTGCGTTGTCCCTAGACTTTGTGAAAAGGGGAAAATTCTGCCTCCATAGGTTAAAGACAGATTATAATAACAATGTCATTGGTTCCAGTGAATGTGAACACAACTTACTAATTCTAGGAGGGTGGGGACTAAAAGGGGGAACTGATCCTGTGTTTCCAGGAGTTTATTATGTATGTGGGAATAATGCCTATTATAGGTTGCCTGCAAGATGGTACGGGAGCTGTTATTTTGGAATAGTTTTTCCAAAAATCTACCATGCGGACAGAATCAATGGAATCAATGGAATATCTCATGGACTAACACGGAGAAGAAGAGCTAGTTTTTCTGAAATAGTAGGTGATATATTTAGTGCATTGATACCCTCAGTTGGAGTCATTCTAAATTCACGTAAAATTTGAAAATTGTCAACCATAGTTGATCGTCTTTCTACAGATACTGCCGGAAAATTCTTAATGATCAATACAGAGATGGTTGCAATAAGGTCTATGGTTTTACAAAATCGTCTTGCTCTTGATATTTTATAGGCAAAAGAGGGCGGAGTCTGTGGTATGTTAAAAATTCAACATTGCTGCACTTACATTCCGGACAAAAGCAAGGAATTAAAGGGTATATTGGAAACATTACAAGAATGCATAATGACTTGACCCAACTGGAGGTTGGCAGTGTATGGAGAAGACTAACAAAAAGTATAACATCAATGGGGAATTGGTTTACTAATTTTGGAATGAGTTTTCTAGGTCAAATAATCTTACCAGTAGTGGTGATAATGACAATAGTAATGGTAGTAATGATCACATGTAAATGTTGCAGAAGCAAGGGAAAGAGAAGGATATATGCAGAAAGGGAAGGAAAGGGAAAGAAACGAAAGAGAGAATATGAAGAAATTCAGCTAGAGGAAATGAAAGGAAAGCTATACAAAAAGATGAAAGATTTAGAAGGAAAAGAAGTAACTGACGACATGAGAAGAGAAAAAGGAGAAAACTGAGATATGCTAAAAGTTGGCATCTGGGAAGGGATGGGTAATTTTGTGATGGCTCAAAATGCCATCAGAGAGGGGATTGATGGAGCAAGGTCTCGTAAGAAAGACACTTGCTCGGAGGCAATCCTCTCGTTTAACTCATTAACAAGTTACTAACTATGTTTAGTGGATAACTAATACGCACTACATGAACACGCGGGTTAGCAAAGCTTGCTTATGTGTGTACTAATGCGGATAACAATGAAGACGGACTAATAACGCTCTAAACGGGGAAACTGTTGTGCGCATGCATCAACTGCATCTACGCAGTATGACGAGGTAACGCTTGGAGGGAAATTCTAGCGCATGAGCAGAAGATACTAAAATGGAGTCTTGAAGACTCGCGTGCATGGCATCTACTTAGCTGAAATGAAAACAAGCTATTTTTACTAATGCTAATGCGGGGAAAATATTAACAAGAAAACGGAAATAGAGTAGAGGTGGGAGGTATACAGTGTGACCATTTATTTGTGAAATTAATATTTGTCTTTCTGACTTTATTATTAGTGCGCATTTGGGCCTCTCACGCATAGCTGAATTGAGCTGAGTAATTCAAAGACTGCGCATGTCCACTGAAAGTTAACCCGGAAGGATGACTTGGATGATTGAACGGGAGCCAAGCTCGCAAATTATGTGCCCTGGGAACGGAGGGTGAAGAGTTCAGCGAAGAGGACTCTTATTCATAAACTTATAATAATGTTTCAAGTAAAATGTGGATATGTATGGGAACACATGACATGAATAAAAAATTAAGGGGATGGATTTGCGAACAATAGTTAAACTGATTTTGATGGCATGTACACATGGTGTGATGTAGCTTCCCCCTTACCTGACCAATCATATTTCGTATTTTTACGATATTGAAACTTTAGTGGGTGGAACATGAAGAAACAAAGGTATAATTAAGGTAGCTTTAGTTAGTTAGTTAGAGAGATCGAGATGCTGAAGTCGGCGATGGAGGTGCTGTGAGTCGGAGATGCAGATGCTGGGAGGGATGCTGTGAGATGCTGATGAAGAATCGAATGCAGAACCTGAAGCAGAACTTTCTATCCTAACTTAATTGGGTTAGATCAGAAGATCGCAGAAGAATCTAGAGGAGGAAGAGAGTGTGAGAGAGGGGTGCGGCGCAATCATCGGTATTCTAGAGAGGTCAACTATCCTGCCTGAATCCTGTCCTGAAATCTTTGTCTCCTGACCTATCCTGGGGGACCCTTACCAGCCCTTTGGCCAGGGGGTTGGTCTTTCACACCATTCTGGGTAAATATAATTTCATGTTATTTGTAGATGTTCTTTTCTCTCTGTCCTCTCCCTTTCTAAGCATTCTTATTGTATGAGTCCGAAGTATATGCTTGATGTTTAATAAATTGAATTTTCTCTCCTAAGAATGATGGTGACTGCACTGTATTTTGATATGGTTCACATGCATTTAATTTAGATAAAGATTTTAAAACTTCCTGAGTCTGTGATCATTTACTTCAAATAAAAGAATAGTTAAGAGTTATGTTAATTATCACCATCAACTAGTTCAACTAATGGTCCATCGACCAGAGGAAAGAACTTTTTGATCAGTGAAAGGTTAGTTAGGAAACATTAAATAACTAATCCTGAATATTGTGAAATATAAAAACTTTAACAACTCCAGCGGTTTACTCAATTGTGTGTATTATTTTTATGGGCCCAAGTGAGCATATGGTAGCGGAGTATCTGTTGTTGGTATACCGCTGGATCAGCCTGGCCAAAACTGCTATGTAAGGACAGCAATCTGGGGGTAGATCAAGTTTGGGCAGAGGCCGACACTGAAGGGAGCGTGTCATCCGGTCCTGTGGAAATCACATGCCACCTCTATTAGCCTCTTCTTGGGCCGGTTTCTCCCTACCATTAAGGGCTCAGCAAATTGCAGCTGGACCCTCGTGCAATATGGCTGTTGTAGGTGGATTTACAGATGGAACGGCTGGAACGGCAGGCAACTGGGGCAACTTGACATTCTGATCTGCTTGATTGGTGGTGGTATTGGTGGCGGTGGTGGTGTTTTCACTGTCCAGCATTGGACCACCCATGCCCAATAGGCTGCCTAAAAACTGGGAGTGCCGACAGAGGTTCGATTTTGAATGACAGGTCCCTTAATTCCCCTTCCATGGCATGCAGCCTATCCAGTAGAGGGATACAAAAAGGGATGATGGACGGAACGCTTGAGCCAATCAAACACTCACCCCCAGTCAACTGATCTGGGTTTAATCCATCATCATTCTTTAGCTCACTCCACCACCCCAGTTCAGACATGGCCAAATGCAAATCAATCTGACCCTGTGCCTCATGGGAACAGTCCAGCCCGAACTGCCAAGCCATGTCTTCCCTGGACCGGAAACAAGCATCCTAGGACCGGTTTCTGGCATTCCAGCCAGGGTCAGACTGATTTGCATATGGCCATGTCTGAACTGGGGTGGTGGAGTGAGCTAAAGAATGATGATGGATTAAACCCAGATCAGTTGACTGGGGGTGAGTGTTTGATTGACTCAAGCGTTCCGTCCATCATCCCCTTTTGTATCGCTTTGGTTATCCAGTAGAGGGGCAATTGCAGAACTTACCACAGATTTGACTTGATCCAGGACACTATCCCAGCCCGGTATTGTTTCTCCTACTTTCCCACTATCAATAGGAGCTGGGGATGACTCATTCTGGATAGTACTTGGACATTTTGGTTTGTTGGTGTGAGTAGATGGATGGGCAGTGGTCCTCGGCTTTTTGGAGTAACCAGTTGTTGGGCCTTGTCTTGCTATCTTTTTTCTTCTGACTAATACCGCACTAGATGGTTTTGTTAGGTTGCCCTCCAGACTTGGAGACCCTTCCATCATCAATGGTTCACCTGTGTTAATATCGGCATTCCCCTCCAAATGCAGCACCCTTTCCTTGACCAGCGGGGATACTGACTTAGATGGAAGTAAACTGACTCCACAGTCCCCTGTGGGAGGCATCACCAGTAACTGCTCCCCACTCTGCAGGGGAAGACCCCTTATACTCAACTCGACCCCGAACTCAACTCGGAAGTTGAACATCCTATTATAAAATGTAGTATTGTCATATATGTAATGCCCCCATAATGGAGAAACCAATTACAAACAAGTGTGGCTCTGACTCATCTGACCTCACACATAATTCCTTTCATAATATATTACTTGAATTCCAAAAAATTAACGATTTCGGTATTGAAGTGCTATCCTTGAAACTCCAGTCACATTGGAATTTTTTAGGTGTACGAGAGTGAGGTACAGTATGACAACTGACCTCCACAATTGTAGGCACATAATGGTAAGGTAGCACACCAAACATACATACTTGGAATAATAAATGAACTAGCAACGTAACTATAACCAAAGCAAACCCATTTAGTGCAGCTGATGGCCGAACCTGGGGAGGGTTTGAAAACAACCTCTGGTGTTTGCACTGGAAGTTTCCTTTTTTTTTAAAATACCAAGGGTGGTGGTGAATTGGAATTCCTTCTGCTTCACCTCATCTGTGATATCAACATGCTGCGGGGTACAATGGTGCCACAAATCCCCACTAGCTGCGGAGGACAGAAGCAGGTGAGTTTGCTCCATTGCGTCTTTTGGGGTTTTCAGGTTGAAAACAGCCTCCCCATGTTTGAGGCAGACATCGTTGGAAAGTGAAGCTTCCCTTTCAGTGATGCCTACTCCGACAGTTTCTTGCTCGTGGATCGCGGACAAGTTACGAACCAACAGCAGGAAAACACTGGACTCCAGACAAATGTACTGGATCACCAGGGGTATTGTATTTATTGGGGGTTGGACCCCCTAGTATAGGCACCCCACTCTCCCCCCTTGGGGGGCATTATTGTTTTTTAAAAAAGTGTGTTTCATCCCCTTGGTTGGTGTGAGTGTGTCCCCAGACATGGGACAACCCAATTGTGGTCAGCATTATTTCAAAAGAATGCCAAATAAGGTGGCCCTTATTTAAAAACCAGGGCACTTTTGAACTTATAAAGACATGCTGAAGAAGTGTTATGCAAAGTATGGAAGACTAAGCATTTGTGCTCGCTGGAGGCAATGTGTGTGGAAATCTCAGATAAATCAAAAGTAAAACTATAAAAACTGGCCACAAGACCGTAGAGAAAAACCACATACTGACCCATAAGACCAGCGCTTTGTGCATTTCCAGATTGTCCTATAGGCCAGTCCAACCCTGGTGCTCATTACTTCCGGGGGCCTTCCCTCTAGAGACACTAGTGGACCCCACATAGGTCAACATTTATAGGGCATGATTGCCCTACCCAAGGGAAAAAATGACCCTAATTCACTAGTCTACCAGGGAGTGTGTTACATCCATATAATGGGCAAGTTGTTAATGTTGATGTCCCTGATATTACCACAAACCAAACACACATGCATGCAGGCTTCAATACAGTGCAAAACACCTATACAGCTTGAATTTACAAGTTAAACATTGCCCTAATATTGAAAAGGGGGTTACCTTTAAGGATTGGCCCTTGAATTCAATAAAATAAATGAGGAGTGAACTTTCAATGATTTTGAATCATGTTTGCGTGACTTTTTTCACGTATACCCGATGCAAAATCCTTACAGGGATTTTACAAAGCAACACAAATGCTATTTCTGTTGCTTTGCAAAAGAAAATGTTACAGAGCACATTGTGCTGCCTTGCATCACTATGCATCAGGGAGGCATTCCATGGGTGGTTCTTGGGCTTTCACATGCATCTACCCTTCGTTTTTGACACACATCCATATCTACAAAGCCTTCTAGGCATTGATTTGTGTCAAACCTGTCTCCTTCCTGAAGATGGCGTAACAAAGACAAACATCTCCTTGTTCCTTTCTCTTTGCATTAAGTAGCACACTTACATAGAGGGAAAAGCCTCAAAGGGTATTTTGTATGCAGAAAGGCCCCCTTTCGTGCACAAAAACTATCCTGGATATTTTGCAGACAACCTTGCACTATGGCTCAAGAGTGCCTGTACTGGGGCAAGGTTGCACACAGTGCACCAGAACAGTCAGAGAGCAGAACTGCATCATTTTTTGGAAGATATGGCACAGTTCTACTCTTTCTGGGTGACATAGCAAGCAACTTGGCTCTCTGCATTGCACCATGTTTTTTTGTCTTTATGTTAGTATCTTTGGAGACATTCTTTAGAGGAGTGCATCAGATCACTGCATTGATAAGCTAAGTGTTTTTTTGATTTTTCATTTTGCTTCAGTCATGCATCTCAAAGATGCTCCAATCCACCCAATGTTTATTGCAAATATCTGCCTTCTACGTAGGATAAAGCATTTTAGAAGAATGGTTTAAGACAGGTTAAAGGCAGTCAACAGAGCATCTCAGTGGATGACTGCTGCCAATGCTCCAGTTCTAGTGATGAAGGAGAGCCCTGAGGCAGGACCAGACATTGATAAAGTATATGAGGGAGATGAAAATGGAGCAGAATCGGGAAGCAATTTTGCAGTCCAGAGAGCCAACGACTTGTCTTCTAATGATTCTGAAGAACATGGTCATGGCAGTGTTGATATCACTTGTTGTGCAGCGGAAAGACAGTAGCTGGGTAGACCAAACCAGAGAGTAGGCATGTGGGGTGGCAGCTCCCTGACATAGTACAGCCCCAAACATCCCTGTTCACTGGAAACAGTGGATGTAAAGTCAATACAGCAAGTACTTTGTCTTTTGAATATGTCCAACTATTTCGGGATGATGATGTGCCAAACAGTTTCTGAGGGTGCATGGAGGCACTCTCGTGCCCATTCTAGGGCGTGTCAGTGGGCTCCTACTTCACTGTGAACTTGAAGAAATTTCTGGGCCTTATGCTCAAAATGGGGATAGTGCACAAACCAAGCATACTGTCCTCCTGGTCTACTCACCCGGTTTGGGTAACATCCAGCTTTGCACCAGTCTTCAATAGAGATAGCTTTTTGCTGCTGCAGCGCCTGCTACATTTGAATGATAATTCTTCTGCATTGCCCCGGAGCCAACCAGACCATGAAAGGTTGTTCAAAATTTGGACTGCTGTGAAGGATTTATCTGACAGGTTTCCGTAGATTTATACTCCTTAATTCTATACAAAGTGACTAATCTTCAGGCAGTACTTACTGAGTAAAAGTGCGTGTAATGGCATCACAATGTACATGCTATGTGAGAGCCCTACTGGTTATGTATATAGCCTGAGAGTGTTTACAGAGAAAGACTAAGCTCTAAATCTTTTAGGTTGCTCATTCAACACTAGGTATCAAGGCAAATATTGTATTGGAGCTTGTCCAATCACTACTTCATAAAAAGTATAACCTAAATGTGGACAACTGCTGCATGTGGTACAGTTCGATATTACTGCAAAGGATTCCAGTAGGAGCTTGTTTGTAAGAAGCTCCACAAAAACCAAAACTCTGCATTGCTTTCCAAGTAACTCCCTGCTTTCAAATACTCAGATAGGTGGGATGTGAACATGCTTACTGCAGTACATGATGAGAGCACTTCTCCCATCATGGTTTGGGGTCAGTTGACCTAAGTACACAAGCCTATCTGTATACTTGATAACAATAAGTACACGGGCAGAGTGGAAAAGAATGACAAGGTACTGCAGCCATATAACACTAGACCACCTGATCCAGTTGGAAATGTACAATGCAAATGTTGTTTACTGTCAGACCACCACAGGAAAACCAATGTCTTTCTTTGACATTCAGTTCACCATCATCGAAAGTCTAACTGCTACAGAAGCAGTAGTCGCTACTTCATCTGCTGTGGAGAACTTTTCAAGGCTTTAGCATTGGTACTTTGCCAACTGTGTTCCTGCAACAAAGAGAAAAGACCCAACCATGTTGTTGTTGCAGAGTCTGCTCTAAGCAAGAAAAGAGGCAGGGGAGTTGATATTACTTCCCAGCATTCCTGCATGCCCTCACATAAAATAAAAATCAAACTCCTGTAGGTGGGCCTAGCATTTTCCCATTCAAAGCCAAGAGTTTTTGTAGTGTGGGTACCTGAGAAATTCTAGCCTGTGATTGGCCACAATCTGGGAACAACTATCAAATACAGACAAGTCTAAAAACGTGACACCCGGGGGAGTCCAGGGTGGTATAACTTGCATGAGCCTCCATTCAAAATGCCTTGTAAACATTTCAGGGAGCCACAAATGTCCTATCACCCAGTATCCCCGCCTCAAATTTTCTAATAAAAATGGCATCTCACTTGTGTGGATGAGACTAGCACTCACAACAGGAAATTCACTGAACAAACAAAGGGCCTCATTTATGAGGTTTTACCATAGGGCAGCGCCGCAGGCCTTCCTGCTGCGCTGCCTTACGGCAATAGAAAAAGGCAGGAATACGCCGTATCTATCAGATACGGCAAATTCCTGTCCTTTTCCCCTCTGCCAGTGCACAACGAGCTGCCGTGCGCCAAGGCATGCACCTTTGCATCATGGTGCAAGGGTGCCTGTGTTGCAGGGATGATTATTTCTGTGCAGGAAGGGAAACCTTCCTGCACAGAAACAATCAGAATGCGCTTCCCGTAAGTTTTATGTCGCTGCCTCAGATTTACGATTTCTTGTAAATCTGGGGCAGTGTCAAAAATCCATGGATGTTGCTGGGAACGCCCCCAGCAACACTCATTGCATGCCCCTTTAACACAGAAAACTGCGTTAAAGGGAGCCCTATTTACGTGGCAGCATTAAGCAAAAAAAAGTGGCTTAGTGCTGCCACATAAATATGGAACAGGGTCCTGCGCCATGGAAGGTCACAAAAAGTGACATTCCGACACCGCAAGGTGCCTCATAAATGAGGCCCAAAGGTTACAGGGATGTTATAGTTAGGCACAGATTTAACACATACAAAACCAGTGAAATTCAGCAGTTCTAGATAGCTGAGCTAACTATAACTTGCGCCCCCGCAATGCACTGCTTTGTTATGACCTCACATTGTACATCACTTATGACATGGTCAGTGACATCACTGATGAGATCACTGATGAGATCACTGATAACATCATCCAGTGACTGTGAGTTTTTAAAAAAATGTATGAGTGTTATATATACACCAAGGTGTGTTGGTGAATCAATGAGTATATTAGTGCCTGTAGGGATGATTCTGTGGGTGCGTGACTGACTGTATGAGTGAATTATTAGATGTCTCAGTGAATGTATGGGTGAGTAACATCACTCATGACATGGTCAGATACATCACTGATATAAACACTGATGACATCTCAAATGACATCACTGATGACATCATCCAATGACTGTGTGTGTTTTTAGAACATTTATGAGTGTTATATATACCAATGTGTATTGGTGAATCAGTGGGTGTATAAGCGCATGTATGGATGATTCAGTGGGTGCTTGACTGACTGTGCAAGTGAGTGATTAAGTGTCTCAGTGAATGTATGGATGAGTGACTTGTTGTGTGAATGTCTGTATCAGCCTGTCAATTGGTATCTAAGTGGCTGTATGGGTGAGTGATTGGTTGTATGAGTACCTGTATGGTTGTCTGAGTATCTGTGTGGCTGTGTGAAGGGGTGTGTGACTGACTGGATGGATGTGTAAGTGGGGGAGTCAGTGGTTGTATGGGTTAGTGAGTGCATGTGTGAGGGGCTGTATGGGTGAGTGAGTAGATGTGTCAGTGGTATATGGGATAGTAATTGGTCAAGTGAAACGCAGTATAGGTGAGTGATGGGGTATATGAGTGACTGTATGGGTGAGTGAGTGAATGTGAGAGTGCTTGCATGGGTGAGTGTGTGCTTGTGTCAGTAACTGTATAGGTGAGTGAGTATGTGTTAGTATTTGTATGAGTAAGTGAATGGGTGTGTGTATCCATGTGGTTAAGTGGCTGTATAATTGACATTATGGCTGAGTGAGTAGATGTGTGAGTAGCTCCATGGGTGTCTGACTCAGTGTATGAGTGGTTGTATGGGTGTATGAGTGAATACGTCAGTGGCTGTATGGGTCAGTCAGTGTATGTGTGTGTGGATCCAGAAATCAGTGAGGGTGTGTAAGCACTGGTATGGGTCTGTGAATGGCTGTGTGGGAGTGAGTGGTTGTATGAAATGTTCTATGGGGGTGTGAGTGGGTAAGTCAGTAATTCCGTGGATGATGTCGGCAGTGTTGTCATTTGAGATGTCATCAGTGATGTCACTGACAATGTCATGAGTGATGTACAATGTGAAGACATAAGCATTGCACTGCAGGGGTGCGAGTTAGAGTTAGCTCAGCCAGCTATAACTGCTGAATTTCACTGGTTTTGTACGAGTGAAATCTGGTCTTTTTTTATTCCATTTCCTAACTATAACGTCCCTGCAACCTTTGGTTTTTTTTTTCAGTGAATTTCTAAGGTTTATTAAATAGTAATTCCTAACTATAATGTCCCTGTAACCTTTGGTTTTTTTCAGTGAATTTGTATGTTTTTTTAACTAGTAGTTGCGTTTGCAGAGTGGTGGAGAAAAGGGGCAGGGTCTGTGACCAGCTCTCAGGGATCCCACTGTGTGGGACTTACAGGAGGTAACAGAAGGGGTTCCTGGCCCCCAAGGACCCTCAGCATCCAAGTAGTCTTCACCCCTCAAAAAGCAGTGTGCCAGGAATTGCGTTTGCAGACTGGTGGAGAAGGGGGGCTTGTCCTTCGACAACCTCTTAGCAACCCAGCTCTGTGGGATGTACTGGAGGTAACAGGAGGCCTTGTTGGCCCTCAAGGACTCCCAGCAGCCAAGGGGACTTCATCCCCCAAACAGCAGTGCACCAGGAGGTGTGTTTGCAGGTGGAAAAAGGGGGATTTGGCCCCTGAAGACCTCTCAGCAATCCGACAGTGGGGAAGTAAGAGGAGGTCTTGTTGGCCCCAAAGGAACCTCTGGAGCCAAGGGGACTTCATTCCCTAAATAGCAGTGAACCTGGAGGCGCGTTTGCAGAGTTGTGAAGAAAGGGGACGTGGCCTCTGAAGTCTTCTCAACAATCACACCCTGTGGGACTTACGGGACTTAGTGGAGGTAACAGGAGGCCTTGTTGGCCCCCAAGGACTCTCAGCATCCAAGGAGACTTCATACACCAACCAGCAGTGCCCCAGGAGGCCTGTTTGTAAAGTAGTGGAGAAAGGGGGCATGGCCTCTGATGACTTTGCAGCAATCCCGTAGTGTGGGACATAGTGGAGGTAACAGGAGGACTTGTTGGCCCCCAAGGACCCTCTGCAGCCAAGCGGACTTCATTCCTCAACCATCAGTGTGCCAGGAGGTGCATTTGCAGAGCGGTAGAGAAAGGGGACGTGGCCTCTAAAGTCCTCTCAGCAATCAGGCTGTTTGGGAAATAGTGGAGATAACAGGAAGGTTTGTTGGCCCCCAAGGAGGCTCAGTATTCAAGGGAAGTTAATCCCCCAGCCAACAGTACGCCAGGCGGTGCGTTTCCAGAGTGGGGAAAAAATGGGGCGGGGCTTCCGGTAACTTGCCGGTCTTTTTTTTCTTTTTCTTTATTTGGAGAGCGTGCAACATGGCTCTCCTTCCCTGGGCCGATTTGGCCTCAGGGAACCCATCCCCTGGGGCCTGGACTTTTTTTGTTTAAAAACAAAAAATTATATATTTGAGAGAAGGGGGCTGAGCGGTATCTCTCCCAGAATGTTTTCAGCCCTGGGGACACCAACCTCGGGGCCTGGCCTCACTTGTTGGTGCCCTGGTTCCACCAAGGGCACCCACTCTGTTGGGGACCACGAGTGAGCCTCAAGGGCCTGCCAACTCCCCGCCTCCTGCGGGAGCCGGCATTGCTTCGACAGAAAATTAGCTGCTAGCATGCAGCTCCCTCTCTGTCAAAGCAATTGTGCTCCACTGTGAGCAAGCAAGAGCAAAATGCTCTGGCTTGCTGAATGTGGAGCACATTTTGATATGTCTTGGTAGAAGCTGTAAAGCTCCTGCCATGCCATAGCAAACAGCTATGTCCCAGGGTGGGCACCCTGGGTCATAGCAGGAGCAGGCCCTGAGGGTGGTGGTCCGCAAGGCCATCTATGGCTCCAGGAAAGGGACGTTGTAGCCTCCATCCTTTCTTTATTTTGCCCCCGGGAAGTTGCATTCCCCAGGGCTGCGGGGGGGTCCATGCACTACCCCTGCATTTTTGCTAATTAAATCCCTGTGGTGGTGGCAGCCCTTGGAGCTGCTGGTGGTCTGTGCAGCCCCCTCGCATTCTTTTAGCATAAAGCTCCGGGAAGGTGGCTGTGCTCGAGGCTCGGGGTCCAAGAGGCCCTCCATTTGAATAGAAATCAGCCACAAGGATGTGGTGGTCCCTGGGGCAGTGGGGAGGCCATACAGGACTCCCCCGCATCAATGTTTAAAGAAGCCCCGGGGAGGTGGTGGTCCCAGGGCATAGTAAGCCCCAGGAAGGGGGCCTCTGTGCCCCCCTCCTTTTTTGCATAATGCCTTCAGGACCTGGGCCCACCGGGGGCCATTAATAAACTAAAAGCAGGAACCCAGAATTTTTTTTTTTTTTTAAATTGTCTCTGGGACTCGCTTCAAATTATTATTTTTTTTAAATGTTTTTTTGGCACTGTGGGACCCCCTCAAAGAGGCCTGTGAGTCAGGGTGTTTCTACCCTGACCCCTTTGCTTTTCTTAACAATTTTCTTGTAACTCTGTTCAATTGAGTCAGAAGATGGCTGCCAAAACTTCTTGATCTGAAGTGGTGGCAGCCAATCAGATCTCGAATGGGGTCATGGATCCTCTGCGTCCCCAGTTATACATCTGAAAAACCTTTAAATAACTCCACAACTACTGAACAGATTTACACCATTTAACAAAAAGTGTGCTTTCTGGACCAACAGCCACCTTCCTGCCAAATTTGGTTAAATTCCGTTCAGCAGTTCGGGCTGTAGCCATGTCTCAAGTTTCCTTAGGAAATGAACATGAGTAAAACATGTTTTTGGACCCCCCCCTTTTTTTTCTTGGCCCTTCTTGATGGATCACCCTGAAATTTTCAAGATCGCAGCTAAATTGAGTGGCAAACTAGTTTTGAAAATTTTGTCGGATTCGTCACATGATAATAAAACTATTGGCAAATGAAATACGCTCTTCCTTCCTATGGAAACTAGGTTCTAACTATACATACCTACTGGCGACCACCAGGAGTTTATATATAAGGTTACAGGGACGGTAAAGTTGGCTCAGGTTTCACTCGTACAAAACCAGTCAAATTCAGCCATTGTAGTTAGTGAGCTAACTATAATTGCACCCACGAAATGCACTGCTTATGACCTCACAAATTGCATCACTCATGACACGGTCAGTGACATCACTCATAACATCTAAAAAAAAACAATAAGATGCCTGCCTCTGATGCTTCTCCAGAAAAAAAAGGGGCAAACTAGTACTTGGGCTGGGCTGGGCAGTAAATATGTAAAAGGTGGTATCAAAACAGAGATATCTATAAGTAATGTATAAAAAATACTAAAAATTGATATATATATTCATACTGAGAAGATACATAAAAATAAATGCACTGAACGCATTATTGAAAACCGATTCTTGGAAGAGGTTTACTCTAGCTCTGTTTTGATATTATTGCTGTGGAAGTCAAGAGCTACACTTTTCCCCGGGGGACCACCTTTTACATATTTGCCTCCAATGCTTAACCTTTCATTCCCATTTTCGACTGTAGCCGCGGTCCGTGAAGGTAACAGCGGTAGGACGGAGGTGCCGTGTAAGTGGGGATTTCGAGGGACGATGCTGAGGGAAAATGAAATAAATAATAAATTGTCCCTTGGCATCATCCCTTGAAATCCCCCCTTATACGGCCCCACCGCCCCACCGCTGTTACCTGCACGGACCACGGCTTCTCGACTGTCTGTAACAATTCAGAGAAATATTTGGGATCATTACTAGATTTACCCTTGGTTCAAGCTGATGAGCTGCCATTTTTTGACTCCTCAAAACCATGCCTACTTTGACTCTCAATTGTTTTAATTTTTCTTTCATTAATCCACAAGCCTTGTTTCTACATGGAACCTCGATGGCACCACTGCTCTGTGGTACAGCCCTGTTCCCAAGAGAGACAATGTCAGAAGAATGCAGTTGCAGCATTTGCATAAAGTATCATTTATATAGTTAGTTTTACTATGAATATTTTTTAAATTGTGTGTGTCCTCTCCATTTTGTATTCCAGCCTCTATATTATTCATTAATGCGGAAGTCTATGGGCTGTTAAAGAATGTTTGAATAGCTTAAGTTACATCATTTTGTGTCCATCTATGAAGTGACATGCTTATAGAGTTACTGAATGCTGGTTCTGTTTCTCTGATAAATTCTACCTAATTCATCTAATCTCCATTCATGAAAGCCTTAACATTTTCCTCCTGAGTTGTGTGATCTATTGCGTTCGTGTCTATTTCCAACTAATATCATACTTGGCGGGGCAGATGTGAAGTAAGCAAAGACAAACTAATAGAGGGGCATTTTAAAATATTCAAATTTGCTCATATCACTCTTCTTATCATAGTAGGAAAGGTAGATCATAGTGCAGAAAATAAGTTATAAAAACTGTAGGCAAAGAAAAAGGTTGTGTGTACTTTTAACCACAATCCAAACCCTACAGGCTATCATTGTTCCTGACGATTGTACCTCCTCCAGAGCCTTGAATGTTCATGAAAATTATTTTAGAGAGTGACTTCCTGCATTGTGTTGTTTTATGCTAGTTTGGAATTACTACTCACTCTGGGCCTGATTAGGAGTGTGGCGGTGCAGTGCCAGGTCTGCCTGGCACCTCACTGACAGACCTGTTTATGATTATGAGTGTGTCTTGTGTCTGCCGGACTTTTATTTTACATTCCCATGGTGGTGCCCTGAAAATAGGAACCGTAATGGGAATACCAAAAACAGTTCCTGCACGGCATGGACTGTAAAGTCCATGCCGTGCAGGAACTGGGGTGCATGCACACAGAGAGGCACATGTTGTGCACCCCTGCATGCACCCCATGGCGTAGAGCCACCTTTGTTTCCTCTCCATCACGGTTTTCATGGAGGAGGAACTGCCAGAAAACCTTGGCAGAGAGGGACTCATAATATTCTTGGCAGGACCGCAGTGGTCACTCCAAGAAGATTGCTGCCTCCTGACTTCTGCAACACCTCCAGGGAATGGCGGTTCCCTGTCGGCTGTGGTGGAGCAATAGTGGTCTGACCAACCTAATTGTAATTGGGCGGTCGGGAGACCGCCACTGCCGCGCCCCCATGAGTCTGCTGGTCCGTCTCTTTCAGGCTCATGTTGAAGAATGAGTTATTTGCTAGTTCCATGAACCATTCATAATAAAAAGAGCCTTGTAATTTCTGTGATATCTGTCCTGTTTAGGTCTGTTAGAGCCACCAGCAGAAATGATGAGAGTGAGGATGATGATTATTATTATTACTCATATGCTGCACTAAAAAGTATTTATTTTAAACAAAAAGCAAACACCAACCCCTCTTTATTATTATATTAATCCTAAATTATGATCTCTTCCCCAGCCTTTCCAGCGCCTAAATAAAAGTCACCCCTAAATTAATAACAAAAAATTACCTCTTCCCCAGCTGTCCCTACCCATACCACCTGCACTAGGCTCAGCCACCTATATGATAACATGTCACCATAAATTCAACTCTTATATAATGTCTGTTCATCATTTATGACCTCCAGGAGGAGGGCCTCTATAGCAGAGATGGAGGGAAGAGAGGCTGATGTATGGAACATGCACTCAGACACCTTCAGTAGTTGCAGTGATGGCTGTGGTCATGCCATGGGCTCTCCCAGGAGGGCACTGGAGGGAGCACCACTGCTGCCCCCTGCAAAATGACCAGTCGAAGGTAAGCCACAGCTATGGCCTTCATCTTCTGGATATGCAGCCAGACTTCAATCTACTGCTTGCAAAGGTCAGCCGTGCCTCCAGAGGGAACATCAGAATTTTCTGAGAAAATAAGAATAGAAAATGAATGGCCGTGCTCATTGCAAGCCCATGATTGTAAAGTCAGACAGTATCATGCATTATCATGCATTGCTTGTTCCCTAGGACCAATGGAGGGTTTTTATTGTGATATTGAGTCCCTGGCATTTTGTTTACACATTATTCACATGATATTATTGCAGTCCTTGACATTAATTATTCCAGACCACAACCATCTTCATAAGTAAAAACATGTTTTTGCTAAATTGGATACCATATTTAATAAATTTATTTTTGGGGTGACAGTTTCACCAGACACTTATGGCCATATTTATCAAAGTTTCTATGTCACTCTTGTGCCACGCAAGAGGGTGCAGGGCAAGGCAATACCTAGACTAAGATTTACAAAGCCACGAAAGGCCACCTTGCGTGGCCCTGCATGGATTGGTAAGTCTGGAGTAAAATAAGGCTGACCCAGGGAGGCATTCCATGGGTGGCACATGGGTGTTACCATGCATCCGCCCATGGAATTCCATGCATTCCTAGATTTACCATCAGTGGTAGACCTGGGGTAGGCATAACACGGAGATATATCTTTATTTCTCCTTGCTGTTTCCTCTCTCTATATGTGCATCACACACAGAAACAGTAAAAAGCCTCAAAGAATTGTTTTTGTGAAGGAAGGTGTCCCTTCCTGCTATAAAACAATCCTGCCTACAACACAGGCACACTTGCACCATGGTGAAAGTGTGCCTGCATTAGTGCTAGACAGTCAAAAGTGCACCTGCATAAGGAAAGAGCAGGAATGTGCCATATCTTGGTAGATATGGCACATTACTGCCCTTTCCCCTTTGACGCAGCGCAGCAAGGTGTCTTGCTGCACTGCATTGTGTGAAAAAATGTTGTGACTCTTAATTTGAGTTTAAAAAATAAGTAAACTACAAAGTTATATAAATATATTGACATAGAAGCATTTTGTGCATTAAAATAATGCTGCACAGTTCATTGACTATGTCCTGAACAATTACATGTGCTCACTGCTAATCTTTCTGAGTGGTATGATTTTTGGACAACCATTGACACATTACAACAGTATTAATGTCAATGACCCTGCTCTTTCCAAACGCACCTAACTCCTGTTTGAGTCACAATCCAATACCACACCCTCGTCCCTAGTTTATTGCCAGTACAGCAAATATTATTCCTGGATGAGGGAATTGTCAATTGAGTGTTAGGGAAGGTTGACATTTTAGCCTATGGCTTGAACTAGGTTTAATTTTGACTACATACAGGTTGGGTGGTTAATCGATGGTAGAAGATGAACCTCTTCAGAGGATGACATAAAAAGTATCTTAGGGAGATATTGTGGTTGAAAAGTGGCCTGAATGGGATGGAACAGATTAGCAGGTGGTAGGTAAAGTGGTGCAGTTGGCACTGGGCAACACAACTCTTCTTCTACCCATTAATTTAAACAGCTAAGAGGCAGAGACAGAAAGGAAGTAGAGATTGTGAGGCTGGTTCTAGATAAAAACTAAATACACGTATTAAGTAGCATCACTACCAACCACAGTATTACACAAGTTAAAAAACAACACCCAACAAATCTGAAATGATTACTAGCTGAAGTATCAATTTTCAAGGTTTACGTCTACATTTTAAAAATGAAATACTAAAACATTGAACACAATAAAAAAGGTTTTAATAATATCGTGTAATGGCTAGGACAAAATAAGGAACACAATAATTGAAGGATGGAGAAAGGGATGGAGAGGAAAAATGTAAAAGGGTTTGAAGAAAAGTTTGCAGTCAAAGTGAGAGAACATGGAGAGTACAAGACAAAAACAGAGACAGGAGGAAGTAATCTGATAAATAAATTTAACAAAAGGAATGTCACTAAAGTAAATAAAGGGGAAATTAGGGGACTATTAGGAAAATTCAAAACAAGGCAAATGTAGAAGGGCATGATCATATTAGGTGATATAATTGTAAAAACTAAGAAGAGTTCAGAAAACAATAAATGTGATTTACCCGCACTAGGAGAAATAGCAGTAGCTTTTCCCTTGACCCTGGAAGAAGAGTTCCTAGCTGTGGCCTTTCTCTTTTTGTTGAAACTCAAAGGTGGAAAGAAAAAGAAATAACAGATCAACTATACAATATACAAAAATAATAAAGCACATTTCATGATTTACAGGCAAACAAATCTACTACTTGAGTAGCCAATCCTATTGGCCATTTACGTCTGGTCTTAAATAGTTCAATTTTGTACAAATCACTATGTAAAAATGACACTGCGTCTACACTACCACCATACATGTTTGCTATTGACCCACTACATTTATGCAAGGTCATAAATCTTTCACTGCCCCTCACTGAGATTGATCCAGTGCTGCAACAGAGGAGTGATTAAGGAACCCAAACCTTCCTTGAGATCTATGTGTCCTACACACTTACTACCCTTCCACTGATGCATAAGCATAACTGCCTCCCATTCTCCTACACCGCCAAATTACATTCTAAATCACTTCCTCTCACACTGCAACAGTTTTGGTGTCCTCTTCCAGACCTGATGTGCCCCACTAGTCTCTTGTTTTAAAATGAAAAACACTTAAATTCACCAGATATAGTTTACTGAGCTCACTATAACTCATGCCATTAACATGTTACATCACTCATTACATGTCATTTGAGATGCCATAGATGATGTAATTGATGATGTCCCTTAACATGTCATGATTGAAGCAATTTGAGATCTTAGGCAGTTCAAACTGCGGAGGCACGTTATAGTTATCTAAAAAAGTTGTAACTGGTAAATGTGACTGCCTTTTTGGTATATAAACATTAGTTTTTGTGTTATTTTAACACCTAATTATAACATCAATTTAACCTTTGTTTTTTCAGTGAATTTGCTATGTTTTTTTAACTTAAAATAGGATCTCACTTTAGTGTTATCAGTCACTGCATTTACATCAATACCCCTGCTCCAGTAACCTAAGAAGCCTCTGATCAGCATTGCTAGCACCCCCACTTTTAAATTGTTAGTCTCTATTGAAGAAGGAAAAATATCCTAAAACATGTCTAGAGATAAGTAGCACTGGTTGCTCCAACAATGGTGATTGCTACAGATTATTAGAGATTGGTCTACTGGTTGACTGAGGTGCGAGCCCTGGTCAAGCACCAAGCACAATCCTTGTCAGGGTAAGGCACAAGCAAACCCCAAATTAACCGGTGCTCAACCCACTGGTAGCTCAGCACAGAGCAGGCTTTACTTAGAGGCAATGTGTAAAGCATTTGTGCAACACTTTAAGCAATAAAACTGTGAAAATACCTAACATAAAAGATCCCATACCAAGTTAGACAAATTGAGCAGAATTCAATAAATGAAACAAGACCAAAACAAAAAACATCCAACTAGTAGAACCGGAGTAATTAATTTTTAAAGATTAAACTGCAATATAGTGCTTAAAAGCTTAAAGTGCCAACCGCTGCTAACTGTTTGCGCTGAACCAGGTCAAAGTCAAAAGTTCAGGAGAACCATGATAGATCATTAGTTGTATACAGTCAGAGATTAGTCTTGCTGAAGTTTTATCTTCTCAAGCGTTGTTCCAAGAGTCCCGTTCATATTGGAGAGGGTCGTGAGGAGCAAGAGGAGCACCACAGCAAGCGGTTGGCATGGTGAGAAGAGCAGGCTGTGCTCTGCTGACAGATGAGCTGGAGATTCACATTTACTGCAGGCTGCCTATGCTGTTGTGCAAAGAGATGGACTGTCAGTGGCTCGTACTGACCTTTGGTGCAAGCGACGCAGTCCCAGTGCGCTGGGGCCTGTTTGCAGTTACAAAGAACCAAAAAGCTTGTTTCAAGTGCCTGTGAGCCACACCAGGGTTCAGGATATGAAAGGTACCACCTAGGGGTCAGAAACTTGCTGAAGACAGGTCCAGGTGCTATTGTGGAGATTGTTATGTTCTTGAGGCCCAGATCAGGAGGTCAGCAGACAAGCCGTTGAGTCACTCTGGGTTCCTTGGTTTAAGGTGCAGTTGGAGCTCCAGATCTTATTCCCCAGGCTAGAGGACAGCAGGCAGCAGGTCAGCCCAGCAGGGCAGCAGCTCCTTTAGAACAGGAGCCCAGCAGACTAGCATTCCTTGTAGCAGCACAGCAGTCGTTCTTCCTGGGAAAGTGTCCACAGTTCCAGAAGTGTACGGTAGAGTTGGGGTCTGAGGTCCAATATTTATATCCAGTTGTAACTTTGAAGTAGAGTAGACGCTTCTAGAGTTCTCCCTTTGAAGTCCTCAGGAATCCAGCCTTCCCAGGACTGGCTCCAGAATAACTACTGCTGGATATGCAGCCCTTTGTGTGGAGGCAGGACACATCCTATTCGAGTGTAAATGGGCTGTGCTCAGCTCCTCCCTCCCATCCGGCTAGTGATGGCACATCCAGGCATACCCAAGCTTCCTATTGTGTATGACTTTCTATGAGGAATACATAAAGCTCAACTGTCAGCAACACACAGTCATGTGTTCAGATGCAGGCTACAGATACTAAATGGCTAAGGAAAGAAAATGCCAGCTTTCTAAATGCGACATTTTCAGAATTGCAATTCAAAATCCACCTCACCATAAATTAGGATTTAAAATTTTTATTCCAGAGGTGGCGGACATCAATTGGTTATACAATCCCATTTGGAACATACACTTATAAAATATAACAAGGCAACTCTAGTGCTACCCTATGAGAGAGATAGGCCTTGAAGTAGTGAAAAACAAATGTAAGAGTTTTTCACTACCATGTTATGTCTTATTTTAAAATGCATTACACCCTGCCCTCTGGGCTGTCCTAGCCCTACCAAAGGGGTGACATATATGTATTAAAAAGAAAGGTTTGGGATGTGCAAAAGGTACATTTTGCCAGATCAAAAAGACAGTTTCAAACTGCACGCACAGGCTCTGTAGCGATAGGCCTGAGACATGTTTAAAGGGGTACTTAAGTCAGGTACTTAATTCGGTGTCACAATCAGTGATACATACCCACTAGTAGCATTTAATTTACAGGCTCTTGGTGCATGTATTTTACTTGCTATTTACAGGTACATTGAACGTGACAATTGGGTGTAAGTCAATGTTACCTTGTTGTGGCAGCCCATGGAGGACTCTGAAACTCTGGGACATGGTCTTCATTGAAATGTATTGTAGATAAAGTCTGTTTTTGAGAGTCACAAAACAAGCACATATAAATGGTGAAAGATATTGAGCACATTTGAGTGAAGAATGCACAAAGACTTGCACCAACAAGCAAAATGTGCAAAGCTGGGAAGCAGAGTACACCACAGAAGAAGAGACTAGCAACATTGGCTCAACACAACAAAAGAATTGATAACAAGAGCAGAAATTTACCATGGATGAAATAGGTGCCTTTGTTGTAGATGAAAAGCAATTCATTACACACAATTAACAAAAGAGTTATAATAAAAGAAAAATTATACTGCATACAAATGAATGGAGCAACTGCATTATCCTGGTATTGCCCACCTTGGATGCTGGGCTGAACCACAGAGCTGGAGAATTTACATAATTATTAAAATAATTTGTAACATTTATTTTCAGGTTCAACAAACTTGTAATTTTTCCTCATAACTTACCGTGCAGAATCTCCCTATGGTAAGTATAGGGAACATTTAAAATAATATATTTAACTAAAAAACAAATATTACATTTTTATGTTAAATATTAATGTAAATGTGTTGCATATGTTTACTTTAAATGAAGAACAGCATAAAGAAGGTTACTTTACTATTACATTAAAATTAACTTTGATTGATAAAAAAATATTAAATTAAATTATTTTTTTCGGAAGTTTAAATATAGAAATTACATTTCTCACCTAAGGAAAAAAACTAATTTTTTGATGTGCTTTAATAATTATTGAAAGTGATGTATGGAATTAATAAATAATTGTTTTTGCATTACATTTATTGTTACAGCATTTTTTAATATTCAAATTAGGCTACTAAACTAGTTTACAATAAACAAAATCCATACTATTTTTAATACTTTATAATTATTTATATATTAACTAGTTTAAATCATTTAGTTTAACACTTACTCAAAAGTGTAATCTTACTCTAAAGTGTATGTTATGTTTGTGAATCAGGTCCAATGCCTTTTAATTTTCTTGTTCACAGGTCATACATCCAAGCAGTGCGGTCTTTTGTATCTTCAGTAACAGCACAGCACATGAATTGAACAAATGAGAGAGATGGAAAGGAAAGAAGGGATATTCTTTTAGTTCTTAAGAAGTGGAGGCTTCCTTTGGAAACTATAATTCAATCGATTTTTGCAAATTCTGCTGTTGAGCTGAAGGTTCCATTAGTCTTCCTTATCTCTCATTGCTCAGTCAGGCCCCCTTAAAATTGCTGTGTCCATCTTGATTGACTATCTGTGCATTGCACACTGGTCCATTTCAGTTTATTTAATAGCTCGCATAAGCAGCGCTGCTACACACCAAATACATGCACTTGTTTTGAGCAGTCATACTTTTTGTTGTGTCATATAGAAAGTAGAGTTTGTCCTTCAAGTCAGAGGGTCATCCCGAGGATGATCACTCACCATACTTTTGATGTCAGTCCAAGTGCCCTCATCCACAGATGAGTCTTCTGGAGTTTGATCATTTTTGGGATAAAAATCTTTATTCACCAGTCATCATCAAACTCTCCATGTTTTGAGAAGAGAGACTGGTCCTTCTAACTGTGACAATTTCCCCAGCCACATTGAACCAATGCACCAAAGATATACTGGCTACCAGATATGAAAGATACTTTATTACCATCCTGCTGGGTTCTAGCCACTGTACCCTCTTCCCATGTCAATAGGTCAATGGGTCTTCACCTCATCTCTGTTGGGTCAAGCAGATAGTCTTGGACCATCTTCTCAAATGGCATTGGTGCTGCCACAAGCAGAGCCTGCATTGCCTGTTCCTCTGCACTTTATTTAAGTCCTGCAATATGAAATCAGTCCTTTGCAGATGTTGGAAGTGAAGAAGTTGTTGTTGTTGTCGGTTTACTTGTAGGTGGTATTGGTGTTGGGTAATACTGCTGTAATACTAATGCAGTTGTGACAACATGCTTCTGGTGGACTTTCAGCTAATGCCACTGCCCTCTCTGGAGGTTGAAGGCAACACTTCACTTCTTGACACCCAAGAAGGCACAATAACTCAGCAATTGAAACATCTTGAATTTATTTTTCGACGAGAATTGAATCAAAGATTGCATGCTTCAACTCTCATTCAGTACCATTAGCATAAAAGGATACCTCGCGGTCTACGGCTAGCCATCAAACCAATGTTGTTTCGTTTTCAGTTCAATAAGTCTTTTATGGATCGTTGGTATGCAGTCTTGAATAAATGTTCCCTGGATTTAATTTTATTGATAGTAGAGGAACTTTCTAAAACTATTAAGGAACTTGAAGAAGAAATCTTCAACATCAAACAAGATTTATCCGCACGCATTGATTCAGGAGATTGGGCTAACACATTAGAACAAATCAACATTAAATTGGAAAATTATGGTAAAGAACTACAAGAACGTAAACTACTTAAATTTAAAAGGGATACAATTGATTACTGTTTGAATGAGGTATATACTTGGGCAGAAATGTACGCACAGTGCAGACCTTACAAAAAAAATCCTAACGCTTCATCAGAGGAAAGCATAGTATCAGATCGTGATATACAGCCAACTAGACCTCCTTTGAACAGCAATGGAGCCAGAAGCTACACAGTAAGCACTAGTAAGACCGGCACTGAAACAAGTGAAATCCATGCTTCAAGCTCCACAGAATCTTTTTTATCCAAGGGACAAAAGCCCTCGCAGCCACCAGATTTATCAGCAGGACAAACCAGCGGAAGTGCTGTAAAACCAGGCGAGGACAAAGAAAAAACCAAAGAGAAATCGCGTCAAAATCTACGGAGCCAGAAACAATCATCATAAACATTTCTTCTCAAACATTGACTACTCAACAAATGCAAATTTTAAACAAAGGAACATCTTTTGTACCAACGTACAAGACAACTTTTCATGAGACAGAAGTTGCTATTTATCGATTCATGCGAACTTTACGTTTACGTCACTTTTTTGATAATGTTTTGACACATCCAATCACCAAAGAAGATCATGAGTTTACAGAGTTTAGACCTAAGAGCACTTTTGTACCTCCGGTTTCTCATAAAATATTGGACTGCTTTGAATCTTCTGTAAAACAGGATTTGAGTCAATTGAATTACCATCAACACAAAGGTCAAAATTTATGTAAAAAAGAAAGGAACATCTTGAAAGATTTAGCCAACAATGAGACTTTGACATTTCAGACAGCAGATAAGGGAGGTGCCCTGGTCATGATGGACTCATCATACTACCACAGAAAAGTGCAAGAACACCTCATGGACGAAAACACATATCTTAAATTGGATCATGACCCTACCACTGAAATATTTCAAGTGTTAAAGAATATCTTGGATAAAGCTCAGGACATGGATTGGATCTCCAGTAAAACCAAGAGCTTTCTCATTCAACAGCATCCGAAACGGCCACATATGTATATGTTGCCAAAGATTCATAAACATCCTACTGATCCCCCATTCAGACCTATTGTGTCTGGATGTGGGTCGATATTTGAACCTCTGGGTGTTTACATCGATCAATTTCTTCAACCAATAGTACAGACTTGGAAATCCTACATACGAGACACCACAGACTTTCTATCTCGTTTACAACATTTGGATTTATCCAATACTACTGAATTTATTTTATGTACAATTGACGTGACATCGCTGTACACTTCTATTCCGTTGCAAGAAGGTCTTGAAGCTATTGAATGGGCGTTACTTAATCAACCAGACATACGTGCCCACAAAGTTTTTCTTATGGAATTACTACATTTTTGTCTTCAACATAGTTACTTTCATTATCAAAATGAGTTTTTTCTCCAAATCAGTGGAACATCCATGGGTTTTGGGGGGCGCTCACATACGCGAATATTTTCATGGCCGCATTTGAAGAAAAGCACATTTTTGAAGATCTTAATTGGAGTAAATACCTCATTACATATTGTCGTTACATTGATGACATTTTTTTGATTTGGTCTAATACTAAAGAATCTCTCCAAGAACAAATTCAAATGTTGAATTCACAAAACAATAGGATTCAATTTACTTCTAACATCAGCGAGACAAGTCTACCTTTCTTGGATGTTTTGGTGGTTAAATTGAATTCCACTATTCATACTAGTGTGTTCATTAAACCTACCGATCGAAACAATACGTTATTGTTTCTGAGTTTTCACTCCCCAAAATTGATACAGAATTTACCATATTCTCACATGATTCGTTCCAAGAGAATATCATCTACCTCAGATAAATTCAATGAAGAACTGAATAGGATCAAGACTAGATTCGTACAACGTGGATATCCTTCAGCAATTATTAAACGTGCGGAGGACCGAATTCAACAAATTGATCGGAGTACTCTTCTCATTACCAAACAAAAAACACCCATTAATCGGCCAGTTTTCGTGTCTAAATTTTCTATGAAATCCAAAAGTATCAAGAAAATCATTCTTAAGAGATGGGAATTATTAGCACAGGAATCAGACTTTGGTGCATCATTTAACCAACTACCACTTTTTGCTTACACTAGAAGTGACAATCTCAAAGAACTTTTGGCCCAAAAAAACTTGAATATCAACACAAAATGTACAGGGATGAAAAGATGCAGCAATTGTACGCATTGCAATAATGTCATGCAACAGGATTTCATCACACACCCTAGAACTGGCGTTAAAATTACTCTCAATCATTCCTCAGATTGCAAAACAACTAATGTGATTTACTGTATTAAGGGGTCGATTCCGATTCGGGCCGGAAATTTCTCCGACCGAGCCGGACCCGGAGAGATTTCCGACCGAATCGGACCCGTGCAGTCCGACCGAACGAGTACGATGCGTCCGTATGTTATCGGACTCGAGTCGGTCGGACTCCCATTGATGTCAATGGGAGCCGGTCGTACAACGCGTACGCGGGCTCCCATTGACTCAATGGGTGCGAGTCGGACAAGGGCGCCCCCTACAGCGGGTACGCGGCGAAGCGAGTTCGCGCCGTACACGCACAGGTAGGGGACCCATGGGTCCCCCCTGTGTGCGACTCGCGCGGCTACGTGTACAGGGGGTCCGACCACGGACCCCCAAAGTACGGCTCCGACTGCTCTTACGAGCCGGAGTGCGCGGCTCGGTCGGACTGCCCGCGGCGCGCATCGTACTTACCCGGCCGGGAAGCGTCTCCATTGCGCGGTGCGAGTCGAGTCCGAGCGAGTCGGTCGGAGCGGTTCGAGCCGGGAGCGAGTCGGTCGGAGCGGTCGGGACGCCCGGACGAGTCGGTCGGCGATTTCGCATCGTACTCGCTCGGCCGGACCCGCGTACGGTTCGGTCGGGAAACAGGGCTCCGAATCGGATCCGGTAAAGCCGAATCCGATTCGGAGCCCTACCGGCCGAGATCGGAATCGGCCCCTAAGTGTCCATGTGGTTTCTTATATGTCGGAAAAACGGAGAGAAAAGTGAAAGTTCGCATTGGAGAACACAAAAGTATGATTAGAAACAAAAACACAAATTCGAACTTAGTAGTTCACTAGATGGAGCAAGGTCACAACATTACTCAAGTTTGGTTTGTAATTGTGGAAATACTTATACTAAAGGAAGGAATTGATTTAAGTAAAAAACTATCTCAAAGAGAGGTGTTTTGGATCAGGAGGCTCAATACCATGATGCCACTTGGTCTGAATGACAAATTGGATTTGAGCTGTTTCTTGTAAATATTGTCGTTTTTTTTGGAAGAGTTGCTTTCACCGTATATTAAAATTTTTCTTGTTTTCAACTCACATTCACAATCAACACATACATTGCAGGACAACTGTTATTATTGTTAACTTCATGCCAGGCTATCTGTCATAGCCAATATATATTTCCTACAGATAGAATGTATATGTTGTTCCCTATTTGCGTTTCAGGAAACGTTGTTTACTATCAGCAGCATTTGGATTAACCGCATCATATTTCAGTGCGCACCATTCCATCATTTTTTTCACCTTTTTTTATTGTTCACTTTATTGTCCACATTTATTTTTATCCCTGTTGTCACTTCACGCCTACCATGCACTATGTACGTATTTGTTTTTACTTTTGCATGTTTTTATGATATGAGTGGTGCTTCGTGATATGTTGCTTATTACTGTTTCTGTTCTCAATATTTTTTCAATTTATTTTGGTTGTCCGTTCATATTGCCGTATTCTTTTGTAAGATATTCCCGTTTATACATCTTTTCTGACCAGTTCGTATATTCATTTTGCAGTGGTTTCTGTCCGTCCACAGGCTCTTTCTGGGTACAGTTTTTGGTTTCTCGTGGAATAGTGTTGTTGAGGTCGTGGATCATGCTGGATCGCACCTTTCTAAGATGGCGGCCATGTTCGCCTAGTTGTCTTCTGTCAGTTTCTAATCTTTTTAGCCGGGTGATTATCGTATTTTCGCGGGCTTCCTTTTTAGTCAAATACAGGGTTAGCGTCTAGCTCGTATTCATGGTGCAGTCTTTGGATATCCGTTACGAGGTTTCGCCTTCGTTTCTACCGGTGAGCGGTTCAGATACTGTGTGTTTTCCCGAGGTTGTTGTACGCACGTTTGAGGCTTTCTATTTACTATGTTTCTGCATTTTTCGCAGATGGTTTAGCTGGTTTACATCTACCATCAGGTACTTCTTTGTTATTTTTCACTTTTTTTGGGCTTTCTTTAATACTTGACGTCCCGCATCTTTGTCTTTTCTAGTCATTTGATTTGAGATTTTCGTTATTTCCAGGTTGTTTTCTTGAAATTCATCTTCATCAGGTACCTACACTTGGTGTTTTGGTTATGGTTGCTAGCAGTATCATTTACAAGGATATATGTTCCGTTTCATTCCCGTTATTCATTTTTTGTTTTCCAGCACATTAGTTTCTCTGCCATTATATAGTACGTCTGTATTCAGTCACGTGTCAAGTAGGTTTTTTGTCATTCTATTTGTTTTTGTCATTCTAATTCTTTTTCTATTTTTCTTTCTTTGTGTGTTCATTAGTAGTATGTAGTATCCATTGTCAGTTATGGTATGTCGTCATTTTGCGTCACGGGCTACACCATGTATCACTTACCAGTAACATCTATCAGTGATGGCAACTCTTCCCTCTTTTCATTCATTCATCATTAATTTTTTTTTTTAAACTTTCCCTTTATCATATCTGACACATTCATGATATGTCTCCTGTAACCGTTTTGGAAAAAGGGTGTCTCACTATTTTGGTAGATATGTGGCAATTTCAGTTGGTATGTTTTAAATATTGAGAGATATGCATTGAGCATTTATTTGTACACATGTTTTTTGTATTACAGTGGCCCCTGAAGAAGGGACAGGGTCCCGAAATGCATTGGGCTACCCATGATTGTTTGTGAATCATCAACACTGTATATATTTTGTAAAATGCATTTAGGTTGAGCAACTTTGTATAGGTTAAAAGATACATCTGTGTATGTATTTTCAGAATTGTTTCGTTACAGATGATTGATTCATCATTCGTTTCTTTCAATCAGAAAAATTATTGAACAAAATTGGAGTGGAGCCTTATTTTTTCAAATTGTTTTTCCAGAACATGTTAGATATTTAGTATGATGATTTAGTTGAAACACAATTAAGCTTGTTGAACATACCACGTAGTGCACGCAGTTTGTCAAGTGAATGTTCGCTTGGTTTTGTCTGATTCTCATGTATGTGGGACAGGCAGCCCACAAATACTGCAGAGCACACTATAACCTAGTTTGTCAGGTCAGACAAATTGGCTAAAATTTGATTTTCACGTTATTGGTTTAAACAGTATTATCACAGGAGTGCACCGCATATATATACATTTTTTGATCAACACTTCACTTCTGCCATGGCCTCAAATTTGGAATGTTTCCACTTTTAGATCACCCAAATCCAAACAATTTAATTCTTGCACACATTTAGACATCCAATGATAAGAAAGTAATGAAAGTGGCCAGCACTTTTTTATAATCTGACATTGTGGCCCAAATGTACTCTTGGAAGGACATAATCTTTTTTTACAGACTTTGATTTGTGTGCAAACAAAGATTGAGCTGTTGATCAAAGCTCATAGCGCTATCCTCATTGCTAACTTCCTGTGTCATAAACTCAAAAGACAGTAGCATTTGAATGAAGCAAACACTTCACTGGCCCCCATTTGCACACCTTTGTCATCTTGACTTTGGCAGTTTTATCTTCCCTCGTTTGATACTGCTTAAGCTGGTGTTGCAGCATGTAATAGGTGTAGTTCCAATGTCTTGGCTTCTCTACTATCTAGACTTTAAAAGGGACTATTAGCATACTGATGATCCTCAACTGCTTCTAGGCTTTGAAAAAATGAATAAAATGAATAAAAATTCTGCAGCACGTTAGTGGTATGTTGAATACTTTTTTAGCAGGTCCCTCACAATTACTTTATGCAATGTGCTAAACGCAGGACTCTGAAATATCCTCCATCAGCCTTGGCTTGACAATATCGCTGCCATTGTCAGTGGCAATGAATCCAGTGCTGAGACATCAGGGTTAAAGCCAATTGGATACTTTGGTATTAAATTCCTCCAAGATGTTTGCAGTTGTATGTGATTTCTCAATGTGAACAACACAACTATTGCATTCCGCCGAATGCCCCAAAAAGCATCATCGGGTGTCAGACCAGCCGTTGCCCATTGTTTCACTCCCTTGAAGGAGATCTACTGTGCACTGATGCTGATTTAATCATGTGCTTGAGAACTGGTCCACATGACCATAGTCAGGTAGATGTACTGAACATCATTCTCTTTCATATCTTTGCAAACCAGTTGCAGCACTTGATGTTTCAGCACTGGAAAAGGAACAGCTGAAAAAAGGTCCAGCTTCTTTCATTTTGGGCAAAGGGTCACCACAAATTAAAACAAAATCCTCTTCATTCACAAATGAAAAAGGTTGGAGGTTAATCATCAACATTCTGTCCAGCTTTCTAGGATATAAATGGACTTTCACATGGGTTCAGTGGTTACTGAGTTCTTTGTGAAGATAGCCCTGATAGTTGAATGTTGCGACTGATTTCTTTGTGATACCTCCACTAGTGACCTACCAGAAGCAAGTAGGCTGTTTGGGCACTTAGAGTAACTGCATCTCTCCATCTCTTTTGCCATTTTGAGGTTGCTGTGGGTGATAAATGCACATTTTGTGCTACAGTCACAGGCAGCTTCAAATGATGGAGACATCCTATACTGCTTCCTCACCACTACCTCCTTTTATCAGTTCAATGTCTTTTTTCTCAGAAGAAGTTATATTTTTGAGGTGCTCTTCCTACACAATTGCATGTTGATTTGTCAGATTGGCCAGTTGGTCCCCATTGCCGTAATGTCAATCTGGCTTACCATGTCAACCATTTTTCCATTAATTTGTACATTCTGTTCCTCATGCGGCCTAAGTGTAAAGAAGTCCCAAACTGGGAAGAGAGCTTTCTTAATGTGCCAATGTCTGAAGAACTTGCTGAGATGAAACTAGACTGTTCTGATTGCCTTTATCTAGAGTGGACTGTGATTGTGGTAGGTGTGATAGTTGCTGCAGTTTTTCGTGGTCTGGAAAATATGGAAGCAGACGATGTTGGTGGAGCTACATGACTCAGAGTATGTCGAATAGAGGTGGTCTGTACTTTCTCTGTGCCACTCTCCACACTAACAATCACAGACTCATCATCATCTCACTCACTTCAAAAGCTTTTGAAAACCTGCATTTTCCCCTCATTATTCATGCTGGATATCAGTGATATTCCTCTTTTTGTCAAGATCATCAGAAGGGTTCTTAGAGTAGCAGCAGGAGAACATTTTTCTTTTCCTTGCCGGCGATCATATAGCTGATGTGTCCAATGGAAAGCAGTCACAACATCATCCTGCACTGCAGCAAGCTCAATGTCCAGTTGTGCTTCTAATTCCAGAAGATCAGGTGTTGCACGTGGTGTAGCTTGTTGATTTTCCCATAAAGATTTGTATTACTGCATGGGCCAATTAATTTCAAACTCACTGATCTTCATGACTGCAGTCACTGCAGAGCAGACACACCTGGGCTTTGGTTTTGGTGGTGGTATCATTGATCCAAGGGTGGTCTGTCTCCCAACCTCTTCCTGCCCTGAAGATGGTCCAGCAGTTATGTAACATTTCTGAAAAATGAGGAAGGCTTGAAGTCAGTGGTGGCACCTCCAACAGACTTATTTTTCTCCTCGCTGGCCGTTTACTTGGTAGGAACCTCTGTCTTTGGTCCATCATCTTTACTTTTTGTATGGGTTAGCACAAGCAGAAGCACTTAACAGAGGTCTCTGATAAATATATCAAGACGGAACAAGAAATGAACAGAAATGACATTAGCACCTTCTAGAAATGTTACACCGGCTCACCACCACATGACCAGCAATGGAGGAGTCGTGGAGAACAAAGAACAATCAGCCACCGTACCTGCACACGCACATATACACACACAGACACACACACCCACACACGCACACACACACACACACACACCCACACCCACACACACATACGTTCCACAAAAAGGTTATCTCCTCACTTCCAGCAAAGAAGGAGTCATGGAGACCAAAGAAAATGGTTGCCATATCCTACCTGGAGCTCTTTCCTCCCCCAAGAAAAATCTTGTAACATTGCAGGGAAAGGATTGCATAATACCCATATCCATCATATATCTGAGCCCACCCATGGGATTGTTCTGAGCCTTAACTACCATCAGTATACGGGCAGTGTTAAAGAGAAAATACACTTTCAAAATGACCCAACAGCAAACAACTCAAAGTAGCATTAATTACCCCTGAAACATACTTTTAAAAGTTGTAGAAACAGCACAATATTGAACTCAGTCTGTCTGTCTGTCAGTCACACAGTCTGTTGTGAAGCAGCTGTGAGAATTTGAAAAATGCAAAAAAAATAACCCAGTTCCTTCTGTAGAGTAGGCCTCAAACAGTGAAACAACAACAAAGTAAAATTATTAGGAATTGAGGATAAGCTGCTGGTGCTCCAGTGGAGGTGAAGGATTCCAAGAGTGTGAGGGTTGCACAGAATGTCAACGTTTCTGGCAGAGCCGGCAATGGTTATTAAGTCAGATGGGAAGAGGATGACAGTGCAGAGAGTCATATGTGTGGATGAAGAAGGAAAAAATAGGAGCTCAGTTTTTGAGAAGATAACCAAGAAGGTTTACAGCACCATCCAGTGGTGAATACATTTACAACAGTCAGGTCGAGGAGAAAAAGATTTTCAAAAACCAAAACAAAATATGTATGTGTTATGATGTTTATCCTTTTTTATTGAACACATCATTCACCGCAGATTCTAGGAGCTATACATTTAACAACATGCCTTAACAGATCTGGAAAAGCAATGAATAAAAACAAATCTTTCAAGATCCAGACTAAGTAAAAAGCGAGGTATTTTATTTCTTTTGAAAATGTTGGTACTGAAGAAGAGAATATAGATTAAATCAAAGGTTATTCAAAGTCCTTGCTGAAGCCAAGGTAAAACTTACAAACCAAAAGATAAATTCATGGTCTCAGGGATATGCAGGAACCAATGGTTAGTAGATAGCAAGATACACTGTCACATATAAAGTGAAAGATTGATGAGTACACATGAGAAGTGGACTTTGGATTGCCCGATGGCTGATAAGGAAAGATTTTATCAGGATGCATTCTCTGATGGGCAGCCAATGCGAAAACTTCAAAACTGGCTATCGGTAAAGAGTCATGCTTCTGTAAGCTGTAAAGAGTCATGCTTCTTCTGCAGGTGAAGAGTCACGATTCTGCTTTCTGAGCCTTCTGCAGCCTTGTTATAAATTTGTCTGGGAGACCAAAGTATATTGAATTATTGTAGGCCAGTTGTGATTGTTTGAAGCCATTGGTTACAGCAATCTGATATTCCTAAACAACAAAAGGCATTATCTTTTTTAGCAGTTAAATCTGTCAGAATCAGATACAGGAAGCATTTATACTTTTGCCTCCAAGGATAGGGCAATGAGAATGCACAGGCTGCAGACATCTGTTGATGATATGGAGTAGGGGCAAAGGATTTTTAGGTCAGAACTCTGGATCCAATTTTTTGTGGTTATTCCTGTTGATATGTAGCTCAGTCTTGAAAGGGTTAAGCTTCAATAAGTCAAATGACATTCACCATCACATGGTGGCTCGGGCATTTGTGATATCTGTGTGATATATCTGAACTGATTCCTTAGGATGATCAAATATCATCCCAAGGAATCAGGAATAGATCAAGGATAGATCAACTGGAATCATCAGCATCCATGTACTCTTGAACTGTGGCCATATGTAACAAATGCATGACTGGCAACATGTATGTTTGATAATAATGATAATAAAACATAGCTTTGTGGAACATAACAGCTGAACTATTTAGAGTCAAAGTGAGGAAACCATAATAGTTTCTTCCCTTTAAGTAGAACAATAAACTTCACCATCTTTATGCTCAATGTTTCCATTTCCTATTTCTCAAAGTCAGTCAATGACAATGGAGTGATGGCGGAAATAGAGTGATCAGTGGTGTAGATGGTGCATTATCTGGGTGTTGATGGGAAGGGAAGTCAAATGAGGACATAATGTTAATAAGGTAATGGTATAAATTGAAAGATTTCAGCGCCCAGGGATGACCTTTGGGCCACTGTACAAGTTAGAGATGTGGATTCCTAGGCTATTGAGAACAGGAAGTTAGAGAGGTTTGCGGAGATGTATGTTAGGGTGGAACTGTTAATACTAGGCCCAGGCGGTGAACTCTGCTCCGCTCACAGAGTTTGCGGAACTCGGGCACTCTGCGGAGGAACACTGAGTTCCTGAATTCTGCCTTTTGGGTGAAAAAACAGAGTTTTGTTTTCAGTTAGCGCTTGAGTTTTTTTTTAACTCTCAACTGCAAAGCGCCAAAAGTCTTGGGCCACTTACGAGCGCAAGTGAGACTTCTTGCACCGCTAGTGAGCTCTTGTGAGACTTCACACTCACTCACACGGCTTCCGGCTGTGACGGCGCCAATCTACAATTCTTAGGTTCAATCGCAATTGCAAACGTAGCGGTCTAGCACCTTTTCTGCTGGCGATGCAGCTGAGAAGAATATGACAGGATTTTCTTCTCAAACTGGTCGTTGGAGTTGTTTTTTGTGTGAAAAGCCTTTTTCTATTACTTTTTTCAAACAGGAAGGAAGTGCCCCAGGGACTCCAACTTCCTGTTCCTGTCTAGCAGGTTTCTCCCAGTGCTTTGTCCCTCTCCTGAAAGAAGAATAATTGATGGACGGAATGCAGAACAATGTCATACATTCACCCCTGTACAGAGATCTGAGCCTAAATCCATTGTTTTTTTGCTCCCATGCCATTCCAGTTTGAACTCAGCCATACGCAAATTAGTCGTGACCCTGCGCTCAATGGGAACAGTCCAGCCCGAACTGCCAGGCCAGGTCTTCCCTGGACCGGAAACAAGCATCCTAGGACTGGTTTTGGGGTTTCACCCCTCATCAGCCAGGATAGCTTGACTCCAGTGGCATGGAGAGCACGGAACCCACGTCTGGGCATACCTGTCTCTCTCCTGGTCACTATTCATTTGGATATGGAGCTGGAAGGATCACTCTCCTTGTCTGCTGCATATCTATATCATTGGATATACGGACTTTGTATTTTAGATAACACAAGTAAGTTGAAAAACTGATGCATAAGTGTATTGTTTGTTTGATTGGGGGCATGCACCTGGATTTATTTGTACTTTTATTAAATTGGTAAAATGTGGTGCATGGCCTGCAGTTTCAGCAAGAGCATAGTTATTTTTTTTCTTTTGTAAATTAAAAATGTTGCACAATTTACTACATTTTCTCCATGTTATTTAATAAATGTGCAATATTGAGCCAGTAGGTCCTGTACTAGTCACGGGTGCATGAAACAACGCTTTCTTTGGTGTTGGTTGAACTGACACATCATTTAGGTCATGGATGTCATTGGATTACATTTCAAAATGTGTTTTTTTCTGCAAACGATGTGTAGGTGGGGTAATTATATTTAGTGCCTTTGAAGGAGGAGTGCTGCTGTAAAAATTCTTAGTCCAGTTAATTTTCATTTTTGGCATTGCTGAATGCATGCTCTTTTTTGATGTGTTACCAATCTATGCCACTTTTGTCTGGCCAATGAGTTTGCCAAAGGCCAGAATTTGTAGCCAGGGGACATCAGTGTTCATAGGCCTGCATGTGTTCTTACTTTTTCAGGCCTCCTGCGTGTAGTTGTGACCATGTGGCTGGCAGCCAATTTGTATAGGCAGCCAGTGTGCTTTTGCCAAAGGCCTGCATGTCTTCTTTGTTGTGGCCATGCCTTCTTGCTCGTTGTTGTTGTGACCATGTGGCTAGTGGCCATTTTGTGTAGCCAGACAGTGTACTTTTGCCATAGGCCTGCATGTTTTCTTTGTTGTGGCCATGCTTCCTTGCTAAGTGTTGTAGATTCATTGGCTCCCAGATCTCCAGCAAGGAAAAGGAATGGTTCTACTACTCCACCACTTTCTCCAAGCAACACTTCTATGCTGATGATAGGGACATGGAGTGGACCCCGGCAGAGCCCAGGAGACAACAGGAGAGGCAAGGGAAAAGAAAAGTTCCTGATTAAGATTTTTTGGGGATGACTTTCGGCAGAGCGGTGGCGCAGCAGTTTACACCGACAGGCCACCGCTCCGCCAAAGGTCGCCGCCGCATGCCTGCCCACCAGATTACGATTTGTCAATGGTCTAGCGGGTGGGTGGCATGGCGGTCCTGAGGTGGTGCCTCTTTTAAAGGCAGCAGTGCTTTGAAAAAGACACTGCAATGGGGCTGCACTACAAGATTCCTGCATGGCATGAATTTGAAAGTCCATGCCGTGCAGGAACCTATGTGCATGCACACATGGGGGCACATATTATTCCCCCCTGTGCACATCCACAGGCAGTTGAGGAACAGGGGGCACTGTTTCTTCTCCTCCAAGGTTTACATGGAGGAAGAACCTCCATGTAACCCCTGGAGAAGAGGAAACTCATAATATGCTTGGTGGGACTGCAGCGATCCTGCCAAGCATATTGCGACTTCTGACCTCTGCTCCAATGCCGGGAATGGTGATTTACTGGCAGAGCTGGCGGTCCCGGTGTGGTCCGACTACCCAAGTCATAAAAGGGCAGTCAGACCATCGGTGCAGCGGTCCGAGGACCGCCAGACTCGTAATAGGGCCGTTAGACTTATGGAAGGTGATGATGATGAGGATGATGATGAGGCAGTCATGGTGGAAGGTGACACAGAGGAGCCTGACATTGCTATTCAAACTGCTCTGAGGGATTTGGCACCCGCAGCACCACTACCAGCTCTCATATTTGGAAAGACCCAGCTGAGCCCTGGACCAACCCCTGCCTCAGTAGAAGTAGAGAGGCAATCGATGAGACACCCACCTACCTCCAGTTCTTTTTCAGGCATTGGCATAGGAAACAAGTACTTCTCCCTAGCTTGGAACTTTTTTACGGTTAGCAAACAGGGGGAGCACATTGCAGTATGCAGCATTTGCCACACAAATGCTCGTCGAGGTAAGCCTGGTACACAATTATGGTACTGGAGGCCAGACGACCCATATGAAAAAACACCACTCAATCAAGTGGGTGGAGCACCTTCAAAATATTGCTTAACGTGGTTGTGGTGGTGAGGAGCACCCGGGAACATCAGCTACAAGTCCAATCACAGTGTATGTATTTGTAAAGCGCACTGTGACCAAAATGGTATCCTGGCGCTAACAAAACCACTATGTGAGGGAATCGGCTGAGGTGAGTCTGAGGAGCTGAGCCTGACTGTTAGTGAGGAAAGAGCCAGGTTTTCAAATACTTTCTGAACTTCAGCAGGTCAGTTTGAAATCTTAGTGGGGCTGGCAGTTTATTTCATATCTGAGCTGCTTTTGTGGTAAAGGCACGTCCTCCTTGTCGGACTTTTTTGAATCTATATTCTTGGACATAGTTACATGTAGCTGATCGGAGGGGTCTGCCAGGGGTGTATTTCCTTAGTCTGGCTTGTAAAGGTTTTGGTCCTTTATTGTGTAGTGCCTTATGCAGAATACAGAGTGATTTGAATATAATCCTCTGTTTAATAGGCAGCCAATGAAGATCTCTGAAGGTGATGATGAGGAAGAAGAGGGTAACATCTTCATGTAAAGTAGCCCTGTTCCCAGCAGAGCGCCAGCAGATTCACCCACCTCTGAGACTTCACAACGGCGCAAAATTCAGAATGAGCTTGAGGCATCACAGCATATAGTAACTGCACCATCATGACACACATTTAGTCTATCACTATCATCTACTTCTCGAAATATGCCTGTGTCAGTGGCCCCAGAAAAGTAGAAAATCCAGGCTACTATTATTTAGGCAGGAATGGCCCTACGAGTGAAACCACCCAACCACACGTTTGTACAATGGGAAGTTGGCAAAAATGTTATAGCTGGACCGCTTCCCTTTTTCTTATGTGGAAGTAGTGGAATTCTTAGAATGTGTGGCAGCCATCTGCCCAAAATGAAAGGTACCAAGTAGGACCTATTTTGCCTGAGTTGCTGTTCCAGTGCTGAGTCACTGTGTGCTGAAGTTGGTTGGACAAGCTTTGCCACAAAGTGTTGTCCACACCATCCACCTGACGACAGACATGCAGACCAGTTGTCTAGACTCAGTTAGGAGACTGATTACGTGTGCATCACTGCACACTGGATCTCTTTTGTGGGGGTAAAGCAAAATATATCTTTATGTCTTGGCCCTGAAGAAAGTTTTAAGAACGTTCGGCGGCATGCAACAGTAGCCATGTTCACCATGGAGAAATCACATACAGCTGTAAACATCTTGTTTGAATTTAACAGCAATGTGATGAATGGATGTGACCCAGAGACCTCAAAATTGGGTTTGTTGCCACCAACAATAGCAGTTACATAGTCAAGGCCATGTCAGATGGAGGCTTTTTCAGGGACCTGTGTTTGGCCCACTGCATCAACCTGGTGACTTTTAACCATTCTTTTAAACCCCAGAAGCAGTTGCAGATCATTCAGAGTTATAATAAAGCACCAGTTAAAGCCCTGATTCAGGAGGTGCCAACACTTTGGAACTCAACCGTTTACATTTTGCAATGTCTGTTTAAGCAGCACAAAGAGATCAATGATGATGTCATTCAAAGAGGAGGGGATGCAGTTGGGAAAGCCATGATCATGGATGCAGACAAATGGGGCCTAGTCAAATGCCTGACACAAATGCTACTCCCTTCTGAGGTTTTCACACAGGAAGTTAGCAAGGAGACCAGTACGATGGGTCAAGCTATCTGAAGTAACCACACTGGACCAGGTGAGTGAGGAAACCTCTTGTTTAATGACCGTTCATCTCCACAGCTTCCAGGGAATAGTCACACAGTCCCTGGCATCGCAAATGTCAATATTCTGTAACCATATTACCAAGTTAACATTGAGGAAACCAGTTATCTAATTACTACAACATCTCCCTTCTTTACAAAAAGAGCAACGAAGAAAGAAATCACCCAAACAGTAACCAGAAAGAGAATAATGAAATAGGGAGTAGAAGCAAAGGAGAGAAAAGATCACAAAACCAAAGTACATAAGAAAACAAAACACACATCAGAATACTATGCACATTATGGAAAAGCATGAACACGTTGAAAACAACTGACAAATAAGTGAGACCATAATAAGACAGCATATTCACAAATGTATGCGTTTAGGTAGAACACTTTTCCTACCACTCCTCCGTGTTTAAGAAAACTCAGAAGAGCCCTTATGGACGTTGGTACTGGATTCACCCTGAACAGGATCTAAAGATAAGTGCTCAACACAAACCTCAAGACCCAATTGACGAAACACTTGATTAGGGATCTTGTAGATTCTTGAGAGATTCCACCAACTCTTCCCATTGACTCTCACAGCATAACAAGAGGTAGCATCCACCCGAACAGGAGGATCGAGTTTTGATAATCCCTTGGGAACAGTGTGAGGAAGCTTAATCCTCACCCAATCACCCACCTGAACTTTGGAAGTCCACCCAGAAACATCTTTGACACTCTTGGATGATGACTGAACAGGAGTATTGTGCAACGAACTAGCTTCCCCCACACCAGAATGAGGAGAAATAGCATTAAAATACAAACCCCATTTCCTCATCCAAACTGGACACATGTCAAACATAGCCATTCTTCCACGCAAAAGGACTCTTCCCAACTGCTGGACTGGGTGTGGTGCGATGAGCCCACAACATGCTCTGCACAGCTTCTTTAACCTCCACCCTGTTGGAAATAGACCACTGCACACACTCCACAAGAATATGAATAATGCGCTCAATGAAATCGTTGGCTTGTGGGTTATAAAGAGGCACACAGGGATGCACAATCCCAGATTGAGAAAGAAAATCAGACATTTCTCTTGAAGTGAATTGCACCCCATTGTCTGACACTAACTCCTTGGGGAAGTCTTCCCTGGCAAAAAGACTTTGAAAATATCTAATGACCTCCTGGGTGTTGGGATCAACCATAAAAAGCACCTCCCACCACTTGCTGTAGTAGTCAGCTACTACCAAAGCAAATTTATGCCTATTAGGTAAGGCATTGAAAGGTCCAACAAAATCGACAGCCAATTTTATCCAAAGTCCACTGGGAAGTTCCACCACTTGTACAGGAGGAGTGACCATTTTGACAACCTTGTCGCTTGAGCAACAAATAACACAACCCCTGACCGCACCATCAACCTGCTGATCCATGGATGGCCACCAATAGACAGCACGTATCCTCCTTTAGGTGCTTGTCTGTCCAAGAGGACCTTCATGACCAGCGTCAATGATGTGAGATCTTAGACACTCAGGGGGACTAAACTTGTCACCCTGCATAATCATCTCACCGTCCTCCAAAGAAAGTTCAGCAGCAATCTTAACAAATGGCTGGAGCTCAGCATCCAAATGCTTTTCTTTGGGCCAGCCCTGAACAATATGATCCTTGACTTTTTTTTAGCACACAATCAGCCTCCACCCCATCAAACCATTCCTTTTCAACAAAACACCCAACACCACAAACATCAACAGCAGCAATCAGGCATTCCTAATCTTCATCACAACCTAGAAACTCACCCTCACCCAAAGGTGACCTTGAGAGAAAATCTGCCCTCGTGTTTCTCCCACCAGGAATGTACTCCACCACAAAATTGTACTGTAACTGTTTAGAACTCAATCTTGCAATCCTTGAGGTGTGCTCCTTAACAACAACCCCATTAAGGATAGGAATGAGAGGCTTGTGATCTGTCAGCAACTTGAATGTTCTCCCCCACAAAAAGGTCTTAAATCTCTCAACAACCCAACAGCAAGCTAAGAGCTCTCTCTCAATGACCGAGTAATTTTTCTCACTCTGGCGTAGTGCACAAGAGGCAAACCCAACTGTATGTTCCTTGCCCGGCTTACTTGAGTAATCATACCATCCAACCAAGATAATGCACTGCTTTGAAGGATCAAAAGGAGTCAGGATCTTACAGGTCCCAAGCTCTTGCTTGATTTGGTCAAACTCATCCTGACACACCTGATCCCAAAGAAATGTAACTCACCTCTTGAGTAGTTCAAGTAAATGAACAGTTTTGCCAGCAAAATTGGGTATGAACTTGCTGTAAAATTCACAAACACCCAAAAACAAAGACACTTGTTCTCTGGAATTAGGATGCAGAGCATTCAAAATGGCATCGATCAACCCCTCTCTCAGTTGGATCCCATCACCAGAAATACGATGTCTGAGGTACCCGATGGATTCCACACCAAATACACATTTGAGCTTATTAGCAACTATGCCCTTCTCTTCAATACCTTCCAACACATTTTCCATTACACGCTGGAAAACAGAGGCTGCCAAAGCAAGCCCAAACAGCAACCTCTTGAATTGGAAAGTTACAACTGGAGAAACAAAAGCCGTCACATTCTTACAACTCACATCCAGCTCGACTTGGAGGTATGCTGAAGATAGGTCTAGGAACCAGGTAGCCTGAGCTACACATATGGGTGGAGAAGCTGAACGGTCAACCTCCTCGTAGCCAAATTTGAAGTAACCACACTGGACCAGGTGAGTGAGGAAACCTCTTGTTTATTCACCGTTCATCTCCACAGCTTCCATGGAATAGTCAAACAGTCCCTGTCATTTGAAACGTCAACATTCTGTAACCATAGTACCAAATTAACATTGAGGAAACCAATTATCTAATTACTACACTATCCCGTTGTTGCAACTCCTACAGGATCAGATAAAGAAGGTGTCTGAAATGTTCTCCCCCACAGGTGTGAATGAAAACAAAGAAGTGCATGCCTTGGTTGAGATCTTAATCCTTCCCTTGGCGTGTAACACAAGGCTACAACATGATATCATTGAGTCCAAAGAGTACATCTGTGCCACACTACTTGATTCACGATACAGATAAATCAGCCCATTTTCATTCCTTTTTCTGAAGGCGGTGTTTTAAAATAGAAGAGGTGGATTGTTGAGCAAGCTGGAGACTTGGAAGAATAAAGGCTGGAACTTCTAACCCCACCCTGCAGTTCTGGGGTGGCGCCTTTAATTTCCAGAGAAGGCAGTCTTGTCTCACAGTGGCCAACTCCACCATCAACCAGAACACCGACAACAACAGCAACAGACGGACTGAACCCAACTTCTCTATTGTTTTTGGTTTTTATCAGCAGGGCTCAAGTCCAGTGCAGAGGTGATGGCAAAACAGGTTGAGCAAGTGGCAGCACCAATGACCATCCACAGGATGTTCCAGGAGTATCTGGATGATCAAAAGAGGTCAATGTGGATCAAAATTCATTGATGTATTGGTATGGGAAGATGCGCCAATGACCAGGGCTCAGCAGGCTGACAATAAAGTATCTGGCTTGTCCTGTCACTGGAGTGTCTGCTGAAAGTGTGTTTAATGCAGCTGGTGCGGTTGTTAAAGTGAGAAGGATCAGTCTCTCACCTCAAAACATAGAGAGATTGTCTATGATCAAAATGATCCAACATTTTATGCCACACAATTACACCGTTCCTGAAACAACAGAACAGGAGGAGGAGGAAGATGATTGGTCCGAAATTGAATCAAATTTGTTAGCTGACCAACTTCTGGGGGAATCCAGTGAGTTTGAGGATGAACTGTACTTCCTGGACTAAGTATGCCAGTGAGCTTATTGAACATTTTTTTATTATTTCTTGTTGAATTTAGTTCTATCTTCACACAAAAAAGTAGCTAGTAGAACATTGTTATTTTTGTGTCAGATTTATGCTTCCCCACCTTTATTTTAGTCACATATATTTCCGCATTGCAGTTTGACCAGTGTGCATTGAAGAAGTCTCCACAATTCCTTCATAACTTTGGGGGCAATGCCTGCCCCCCTGGCATGCCTATTGCATATGCCTTTTTACATCACTTAGAACTAGAAGGTCTGCCCAAAATGATTGTTTATTATCTAGAAGACTGCCGGCCAGTACCAAATGCTGTGTGTTGCCTGTATCAAAGTGGAATACCTACTACCTAAACTACTCGTGCTTAGATTGGAAGAGGCAACTTCAACTATTGCAACGGTGTGTGACTGATTGTGTGTGTGATGATGATGATTCATGTGGTGGCAGACAGCGAGGGATGGTGTTGAACTGTAATGTGGGGACTTGCGTGAGATGATTGATTTGCAATGTTTGGGGCCTGAGTGATGGGCACGATATACTTTGGGAAGTATTAGCTGGGTATGGTATACCCCCAGATCTCTTAAGAATTCTTAGGCTCCTTCATACTAATACAGATACAAGGGTCAGATGGAACCACTTGGGGGATATGACCGAAAAGATAGAGATCGCAAAGGGAGTCAGACAGGGGTGCGTCCTTGCGCCAACATTGTTTAGTCTATTCAGTAACGGCGCAGTGAAGAGACTGATGGAATGCAAACATGATGCCCCGAAAGTGGCAGGAATACCAACCCCTATATTGATGTTTGCTGATGACACCCTGCTGATCTCCCGAACCCCCATGGGTCTCCAATCAGAATTAAATGCTTTTGTCACATTTTGCAGCGAAAGGGGCCTAGAGTAAAATTCGTCTAAGTCTAAAGTTATGATGATTAACCCACACAAAGGGTATAGAGGTAGTGTGACCGTTGAGGGGTGTCCATTAGAGGTAGTCCACCACTTCGACTACCTGAGGGTGAGGTTAAGTGATACTCAGGCATAGGGCCCCCATTTGGCAAAAAGTAAAACTATCCTTCACCAGAAAGCCTTTGCCATGGTGAGGCGGTTTAGAGTAGCATCTAGTGGCGCAGTTTCACCGGTTATCTCTATATACAACTCCTCAGCTGTAGCGTCAGCAATATATGGAGCTGAGATATGGGGTTATACCGACACTGAGAGCCTTACAAAAATAGAAAACAGGTTCATCAAAACACTTTATTAAGATCCCCTCAAGCTCTCCTACTGTACTGCTTCGCTTAGACCTGGCACTCAATCCTATTCACTTAACAGTGGTCATAAAACCCCTTTTGTTTTGGGTCAGATTGTGGTCCACTAATGAATTGGCAGCCTACAAAGAGTGTGTGAAAGATCTCATGACTCTTGATAGAAATCATGGCTGAAACATATTAAACATATTAAAGATCTTTTGGATAGAATAGGAATGAGGGACTTATGGACCGCTCCGGAATTAATAGTAAAAGGTGATGCCCAAAAAATAAAAGTGTCCTACTGGGCGGCAGTCCTATGCCAAACTTGGGAAATCCATTTGACCGATTCTGTCACTGGTAAATTTATGAATCACAAAAGTACGCCTAAGTTTGAACCCTATTTGGACAAAATGTTCCCCTACCAACTAAAATATCTGTATGTGCAATATAGGTGTGGGGTCTTCCCTTTGAGAGCGCAGACATCTAAATGGGCCAATGCTACATCACAAGCGGACTGCTGTCCAAACTGCCCATGTATAGTGGAGACGGAGTCCCATTTTATGTTATTCTGTCCAGCATACAGCAATGTCCGCAAAAAATGGCTGGTGTCCGTATGCAAAAATCAGGGCGTAAGGCACTATTGGGAAGTGGAGAGACTCTTCAAAAGTGACACTAGAGATCTCCTAGCCTTTGCAGTTTCCAAGTACCTGTATATTTCTTGGGCGTTAAGAAAAAAGGCAATTGGCAAACCTGATTTTTCCCAGTGACCCGTTTTACCCTTTTTTCTCTACGAATATTAAGCTCATATGAGATGTTGTATACACTCACCCTGTTTGTCTTCCCCCTTGTATTTCCCAAACGATTGCTATTTTGCACACTTCCTCTGGTCATGTTTACCCGATCACTTTGAGAACGACCAGGAGACACATCTCATTTGATTTGCAAAATCAATTATAGTCTCAGGCCTAGCCTTTTTATCTGTCTAATTTAACCAACTGTTCTTTTTAATGTTTTGTATCTAGATTTTTATACTCTGCTGTATCAAGCTTTTATATTGACTGACTCTTTTTTTAAGTACTCAAAATGTATGTTCTATGGATTTGATGTGTTTTATGGGCAGTGCCCGAAATAAACAATTACATTAATTAACACTGCTAAAAAAACAGTGATTTGATTTTTTATCTTCCAAAGACTTTTCAAAACAGACACTTTGGGGCCGATTCCGATTTCGGCCGGAAGGGCACCGAACGATGGTCGGAGCCCTTCCGACCGAATCGGAACGTGCCGCTCGGATTCCTTTCCGACCGAGCCATTCCGATGGGCTCGGTCGGAAAAGAATCCGACTTGATTTCCGGATGGCTCACGACGGGTTCGGAGAACCCGTCAGCCATCCGGAAATCCCTCTGTACTCCCCGGCTGCCTCTTTGCGACCGAGGGAGTACGATGGCAGTTGCCACTGCCTTTTCGTGCCGGTCTTTCCGGCACGAAAAGGCAGTCGGTCACTGTCTTTGGGGGCCCCCAGTGGGACCCCCATGGGTGCAAGGTCGCCGAATGGCTGCCTGGAGGCACCTATGGTGCCCCTCTGTTGAACCCTGCACCCGGTGGCAGGCACCTTGGGGTGCCGGCCACAGGGTGCAGGGTTGAACTGCACCCCTGCTTTCTCCAATGCCAGCATGCATTCCATCCGGAATGCATGCTCCCATTGTGGGAACAGGGTTCGGTCGCATCGTACTGCCTGGGCCGTAACCGACGACAGCAGGTCGGTCGGTTACGGCTCCGGACCGATGTCGGACGGACCTGAGTCCGTCCGACATCGAAATCGGCCCCTTTGAGTTGAAAAATAAATTACTGATCATTAATGAGTATGGCATAATGCACTATATGGAGTCAAGTTGTGTGTTGTGCTAAAATAATGAGCCCATGCTCGTTGCTAGCCAGCGCGTCGGGTAGTTTTCCACTGTCTGCAGCTGCAGTTTACAATTATCGATGTTTTATTCCAATGGCCCTGCTCTTCTCCAAATGCGTTTCTCTTTCTATACTGACTCCAAAGAGTCAGATGAAAAATAAATAAGACACTACTTCACACACCTCATGTATGAAATGTGGATATTAATATTTTCCTGTCTGCCGTAAGAAGGCGTTGGGGAAAATGAATCTGATGGACTGCACGACAGGGAATGGAACGGGCTATATAGATTGTATTTGACACATTCGACACTGTGTATCTTATATGCCAAACTTGACATCAAATCATGCACTTCCTCCGACTTTACTCTGTGACCTCGCCCACCACCACATATATGCAACAAATTCATTCGCAGGGCAGTAAACAAGGAAAGGTAACTTGATGATTTATTCTACTGCAGGGGGTAGGGTGGAGGGATTAGACAAGAAGGGTAGAGCTTTTTAGATATACAATAGAGGGGCACTACACTGATCATCGATTCATCCTCTTTGGCTTATTCAGTCACCGTAGAATTCGAAAAAGAAAAATCTGAACAAGTGAAAAAATAAATCTGTTATGGGAAATCATGAAATATATTCTGGAATCACTTGACTTTACATGGTTATAAAATTGAATGTGGCACATGACAAGAATGTATTTTCCAATTTAGTAGGCTGGGACAGAAGAACCTAGGAAAAAATAAAGGAGTTAAGTACTAAGAGGTGACTGAATAGGCAAAGGGAAACAACACACCTTGTGTGTTCGTTTTGCAGTGCATTGAAAACCTTGTAAATGCTGCATTAAATGAAGCAGACGCACATTGTACAGCCAACACTGCAGTTACAAATTGACCCATACTGCACTTCGGTCATAGGTAGCAAAAATGCCATGGGCGGTAAGGGGGGATGATGAAGGATGGGTGAGATACATCTGGCTCAAATATAAAAAGTACCTCCCACTTAGAGCCATAGCTTTGAATGATAACCCTACATAAGCAAAGTAAATTAAGTTGCTGAGCTGCATGCTCCTCATGATAAATTCTAAGGTAGTCACAACTGATCTAAGACTTGAGTCCTCATTATGAGTGCTGGCATCCCATCTAGAGTGTCTCTGGGTAACTCTTGTTGGAATATGCCATTCATCTTTCTTAGTGATACCATGCCACGCAATTACAACTGGCTTCGTGTTTCTGGAACCTCAATTACCAGGTCGAGAATTACTGACCTGGTTTTACTGAGTGCGAATGTACACCCTGTAAAACCACAAAGAGGAAGAGAGGACAGGCATTGGAGGCAGAGGTATAACCAGACTCCATGTAACCTCTCCAGCAACATAGGGGACCAGACAATGCCCCCCCCAAAGAGACCACAGCTTTCCCACCCACAGACAACCTCCCAGTATCCTCACCCACATACTCAATATTAGAGGACTGAAGAATCTCCCTTGGGGTCAAGGAGTGACTCCCCTGCTTGGCAGGCACCAAAGAAGCATCTGTCCGGTCTGCATCTCTGAAGCTCCCGTCGGACGCCGAAGTCGTTGCATCACCAGAGGTGGATTTCCAGACTTCCCCGAGGCTGCCCTGAGTTTAGTGACATACTCAAGCCACACCCTCCCCCTGGGGGTCCTCAAAATTAGAAACAAACGGTGTAAAGAAACCTGGTAATTCAGAGTCTAGAAGATTATTCCCCAATTCTAAATGTTTGACTCACCAGAATCATTAATTATGGCTCCAGTATCTCCCTAATGTGGTAATTGGAAATTCATAGTGAGAGCTTTTGTTGGGAATTATCATGTCAGGAGAAGGACACATATGATCGGGCCGATAGTAGTCAGTCTGACACTGATCACAGTAATGTGACAAGGCTGTCATCGTAAACAGCATATGAGCTGGCAAATAATTTCCTTACTGGACATGTCAGAGCAGGCATTGAAGATGTTCTAATTGGAAAAATAAATATTGTTTTATTTGCTATATAAAATAAAGCTGCAATGCAAACTTTGTAGAAAGGTACACTCAATTGTGAGAAGTTGGCCTGGCATATGCTGTCCACTAATTATAGTGGGCACCTTGCACCAGTCCAAATCGACTCTTATGGTAGGTAGGTTAAAGACAACCTTATTGAAAGCTATCCTAGTGGTAGCTATGGAGAGCAGCCTTCAGGCTAAGTCTTGAAGGAATGTAAAGCAGCTTGTTTTACCAGTCTATAATCTCTTGAGTGACCAAATGAAAGAGCACCACACCAGGTATATATTCAAAATATATGTATTTATTACTAAACACACCCCTCTAGTCTCTTTATGAGGCTAGAGTTCGAAGTACATAAGTTATAAGATCTTAAATCACAATAATAGCACAAATACACGTTTGGGCCCTAGGGGCGTACCAAACCATATACCAATAAAGTGGTATGCGAACCACGACTGAACTAGACACTAGACACTAGGCCTAGAGCCTCTAGAAGTGCTTGGACCACAAGGAACCACCCAAGGTAGTGACACAGGGGACCCACGGGAGACGCGTGCAGTGTAAATACACAACCGCGATACGCCGTTAACTTCTATGGAGAAAGTCGGGATCGGGAAAATAGAGGAAAGGGACACTTAGAAGAGGACTAGGACAAAACCCTTGGAGATCTAGGACTTTGAAGAGTCTCTACCCACGGGAGCACCGGAGTACTCGTATTACCTCACCCAGGGAAGCCGGGTGCATAGGTGCCTTTCGGGGTCGGGTTTCGTCGTCGATTCGAATGGCGATCTGCTGCAAAGTGCTGCTGGCGGCCAAGAGAAAAGTGTCCGGGTGGATCCAAGAGTGGATCGGAGTTCTGGTGAACCTGAAAGCAGAGGGGACAGAGTCTGGGTCACTAGCCAGTGACCAGGAAGGCGATGGACAGATGCCCACCGATGTCGAGTGCTTCAGGTGCGTTGACGGTCGTCTTGACTCTTCAGCCACGAGGTCCGGGAGGCGTTGTCGGCGACCAGGAGCAGGATTCGGGCTGGTGCTCGATGTCTGTCGAGTGCTGAGGTGTCGGCGACCGGATTGGACCCAACAAGCCTTGGCAACGGCAAGTCTCGAGTAAGATGAAGATCGTCGATGGTGCAGACCAGCAAGGTCTGTGGAACTCACCCAGCAAGGGTAAGTGAGGACAGGCCTGGAGCAACCAGAATGCCAAGTAAGGAAAAGATTGGCCTTCGTTAAGGGCTACTAGCCAACGGGCTAGCGACCGCGAAGGAGCCTCGTGACGCCGCACGTGGAGCTGGCTTGCAGGACACTCGTGGAGTGGGGGCCAGTGATCTTCGGTGCAGGTGGTGCTGGAGGCTAGGGCTACTCGGAGCCCAAAGCACGACTTCTTGGGAGACCCAGAAGATGGTGCACTTGCAAATGTGCTCGGTGTCCAGGGGTCACGGTCTCAAGTCACCCACGATAGCCACGGGCCTCAGCTTTGCTGGGGACTCAGGGTAGCCTCGGGGAAGTCTGAGAATCCACCTCTGGTGATGCGATGACTTCGGCGTCCGACGGGAGCTTCAGTAATGCGAACCGGACAGATGCTTCTTTGGTGCCTGCCAAGCAGGGGAGTCACTCCTTGACCCCAAGGGAGATTCTTCAGTCCTCTAATCTTGTCGTAGAGCGTCGAAGGTCCAGGATTCAGTGTCAGAGTTTCGTCCAGGTATAATCTAAAGTCCTAAGGACTGGGTTCCTACCTTTATTCTAAAAATAGGGGTTGGACTACTCTGTGGCCCCACCTATGGGTGGGTCAGGGCAGAGGGGTGGCTACACCCCTTTCCCTTTGTCCAGTTCGCGCCAAAGCAGGGGCTGCAAGCCCCTGATCCGGTTTGAACTGGGGTATGCACAGGGACACCAAATGTGCCCCCAGTGCAGGACTTCAAAGCACCCGAAAGTGCTCCCGCCCAGCCCCAATACACATTATCCTGTCTGGGGAGGTGGTCACACCTCCCTGGGACAGGAAACCTATTGTCCAGGCCTCCCCTGCCGGAGTTTCGTCCAGCAGCAGGAGGCCAGACTCGTGTCTGTGGCAGCAGCATCCATTTTGTGATGCCAGGGCTCTGGAAAGAAGTTACCGGACTCGTCAGAGTTAACATGTCTTTCCCTCTAGAAGGGTGGAATGCTACCCCCGCCGCCAGGATTGGCGGGGGGTAGTATTCCAAGATGTTTGACACCAAACACGACATGTTTAGGTGCAGCCATTCCAAAGTTAGCATTTTACCGCGAGGATATAATGCGCTTAAGAGTATATGGTCAGGCTGCACTACAAACAGCATCAGAGATGGTCTCCGAACGCTGCAGAGGGGCCCTGCTCATGCAGGGGCACCCTCTCACATAGGAACCATGCACTCTGCCTTTAGGATTGATAAGGCCTGCCTTAGGAGTGACTTATAGGTTTATATGTGTGTATGTATTTCGTGATATAGGTAACCTATATCACAGTAAGGGGTGCATGCACCACCTTACCCAGGCTGCAGTAGCAGACCTGTGGTGTCAGTTTGGATGGCCTTCCAGGGGTGGCATAATACATGCTGCAGCCCCTGGCAGGCCTCTGAGGTACCTATGCCCTTGGTACATAGTATACCATATACTAGGGACTTATAAGGGCACTCCAGATCCCAATCAGAGATGTGCCTAAGGCACATGGAAACCATTTTAGAGAGGAAGCAGCTAGGCTGGGGTTCTGATTAGCAGGGCCCCAGCCAGACTAATGTCGAAAAACAGTGAAGCATCAGCAAAAAGTGGGGGTACCCATGTGAAGCAGATCCTACTCTCCTACACAACCCCCCCCCCAAACGTAGGGACATTAAACTAACCTTGCCCAGTTAAGTCTTCATGTTCTAAGTGGAAATACCTAGAGAGTCCATCTGCATTCGCATGGTTACTCCCAGGCCTATGTTCCACTGTAAAGTCCATCCCCTGTAGGGAAATGGACCACCTAAGCAGTTTGGGGTTTTCACCCTTCATTTGTTTTAGCCATAAGAGGGGCTTATGGTCTGTCTGAACCAGGAAGTGTGTACCAAACAAGTATGGCCTCAACTTCTTCAGAGCCCAGACCACAGCAAAGGCCTCCCTCTCTATGGCTGACCAACGTTTCTCTCTAGGGGTCAGCCTTCTGCTAATAAAAGCTACTGGCTGATCCTGACCTTCTTCATTCAATTGTGACAGTACAGCCCCTACCCCCAATTCAGATGCATCAGTTTGAACAATGAACTTCTTGGAGTAATCAGGACTCTGCAGAATTGGAGCAGTGCACATGGCCTGCTTGAGGTCATCAAATGCCTTTTGACAGCTAACTGTCCACTGAACCTTTTTGGGCATTTTCTTAGAAGTTAAGTCATTCAAGGGTGTCACTATTGATCCATACCCCTTGACAAATCTCCTATAGTACCCAGTCAGGCCTAAGAAGGCTCTCACCTGAGTCTGGGTAGTGGGAGCAGTCCAGTCCATGATGGTCTGGATCTTGCTCTGCAAAGGTTGAACCTGGCCTCCACCCACAAGGTGGCCCAGGTACACAACCTGACTCTGCCCTATCTGGCACTTAGTGGCCTTGATAGTCAGGCCTGCCTTTTGCAGGGCCTGTAAAACATTCCTGAGGTGGACCAGGTGATCCTCCCAGGTGGAGCTAAAGACAGCAATATCATCTAGATAAGCTGCACTATAGGCTTCCAGTCCTGTGAGAACTGTGTTCACCAACCTCTGGAAAGTGGCAGGTGCATTCTTCAGACCAAAGGGCATTACCACAAATTGATAATGCCCACTAGGGGTTGAGAATGCTGTCTTGGGCTTTGCAGTATCAGCTAGTCTGATCTGCCAGTAGCCAGCTGTTAGGTCAAATGTGCTGAGATATTTGGCAGAGGCCAAAGTATCTATGAGCTCATCTGCCCTGGGTATTGGATGGGCATCAGTCCTAGTGACTGCATTGAGACCCCTGTAGTCTACACAAAACCTCATCTCTCTTTTTCCACCACTGGTGTGAGGTTTCGGTACTAGGACTACTGGACTAGCCCAAGGGCTATCTGAGGGCTCAATTACTCCCAATTCCAACATTTTCTGGACTTCAGTCCTGATACAGTCCCTGACATGGTCAGGTTGCCTATAAATCTTGTTTTTAATAGGCAGACTGTCCCCAGTGTCCACTTCATGAGTGCACCAGGTGGTCTGACTGGGTGTCAGTGAAAACATATGTCGAAACTGATTGAGGACTTGCCTGCAATCAGTTTGTTGCTGGGTAGTGAGGCTGCCTGCCAAGGCTACACCATCAACTGACCCATCGTCAGGGTTCTGTGAGAGCAGGTCAGGGAGTGGGTCACTCTCTTCCTCCTGCCCTTCATCAGTAGCCATGAGCAAGCCCATGTCTGCCCTGTCCACATATGGTTTTAACCTGTTGACATGGAGAACCCTGTGGGGACTCCTGGGTGTTCCTAGGTCTACTAAATAAGTGACCTCACCCTTCTGTTCAACAATAGTGTGGGGTCCACTCCATTTGTCTTGGAGAGCTGCTGGGGCCACTGGCTCCAACACCCACACCTTCTGTCCTGGCTGGTAAACAGTCAGAACAGCTCTTTGGTCATGCCAGGCCTTCTGAAGTTCCTGGCTAGCCTCAAGGTTTTTGGTTGCCTTTTCATGTACTCAGCCATCCTGGAGCGGAGACCAAGTACATAGTCCACTATATCTTGCTTTGGGGGCTTGAGAGGTAACTCCCATCCTTCCTTCACCAAGCACAGTGGACCCCTCACAGGGTGGCCAAACAGAAGTTCAAAAGGGCTGTAACCAACCCCTTCTGAGGCACCTCCCTATATGCGAATAAAAGGCAGGGCAAGAGTATGTCCCATCTACGCCTAAGCTTTTCTGGGAGCCCTTTAATCATGCCCTTCAAGGTTTTGTTGAATCTCTCAACTAAACCATTGCATTGTGGGTGATAGGGTGTGGTGAACTTATAAGTCACTCCACACTCCTTCCACATTGCTTTTAAGTACCCAGACATGAAGTTAGCACCCCTGTCTGATACTACCTCCTTAGGAAAGCCCACTCTTGAGAAGATTCCCAGGAGGGCCCTTGCCACCACAGGTGCTGTAGTGGTCCTTAGGGGAATAGCTTCTGGGTACCTGGTGGCATGATCCACTACCACCAGGATAAACCTGTGCCCAGAGGCTGTTTGGGGATCCATGGGACCAACAATGTCAATCCCTACCCTCTCAAAGGGCACCCCCACCACAGGTAGTGGTATCAGGGGGCCTTTGTAGTGCCACCTGCTTTGCCACTGGCTTGGCAGGTTACACAGGAGCGACAAAACTCCTTACTGTCTTCAGACATGTGGGGCCAGTGAAAGTGAGGGACAATTCTGTCCCAAGTCTTGTTCTGGCCCAGGTGTCCTGCTAAGGGAATATCATGGGCTAGGGTCAATAGGAAGCCCCTGAACTTCAAAGGTATTACCAACCTCCTGGTAGCACCAGGTTTGGGGTCTCTACTCTCTGAGTACAGGAGTCCATCATCCCAATACACTGTATGGGGACCACTAGCTTTCCCAGCAGCCTCAGCAGCAGCTTGCTGTCTGAGGGGTTCAAGGGAGGGGCAGCTCTGCTGCTCCTGGCTCAGATCTGCCCTAGAAGGTCCCCCTGTCCCCAAGAACTCAACCTGGTCAGGTTCCAGTTCCTCTGGGACAGTTCCTTCTTCAGGGCTGAGATCATCCCCCTCAAGGGACTGATCTTCCTCCTGAGCCAAGGGGAAGGCACTGCCTTAACCCTACTACTCCTCCTCTTGGAAGGCACTTGGTCCATTCTTCCAGAATCCAAGGCCTGTTCAGTGCTAGACATTTTGGCTTGTGACCTGGTCACAGCAAACACATCTGCAGGGATCCCCAGCATTTCTGCATGGGTCCTGAGCTCCACTTCTGCCCAAGCAGAAGTCTCTAAGTCATTGCCAAGCAAGCATTCGACTGGTAGGTTTGCACTTACCACAACCTTCTTAAGGCCAGTTACCCCTCCCCAGGAGAAGTTAACAACTGCCAGAGTATGGTCTGTTCTGACATTGCTAGCATTGGTCACTTGGTACATCTCACCAAGCATAACTTGCCCAGGCAGCACAAGGTCTTGTGTCACCATTGTGACACTTGCCCCTGTGTCCCTAAATGCCAAAGCCTCACGTCCATTGATTAAAGGCTGTTGTCTGTACTTGCCCAGATTACTGGGACTCACAGTGGAGGTCACATCCATGCCTCCATCACAGACTAACACAGCCTGAGTCAGTTCCCTGACTAAGTCAGAGCCCAACTCAGTTCCCAGGGTGAACCCTACTAAACCCTTTGCTGGAGCACTTCCACCAACTGTACTAGGGGGAACAGGTGCCTTAGGGGCATTGGTGGGTGCTGAACTGGAGTCTTTGGACTTGGTGCAATCACTGGTCCAGTGGGTCTTTTGCTTACAGACCTTGCACCATGGTTTTCTTTGGCCTTTACCCTTGGTAGACTGGGAATCCCCACCAGAAGAAGATTTTTGGGGGCCTGATGAAGACTTTTGATCTTTACCCTTCTCCCCACCCTTGTCAGAGTTCTTAGCATCTTGCTTCTTGGTTTCCCCACCTTGGTTCTGTACCTTCTGCTTCACCCTGGTCCTGACCCATTTGTCTGCCTTCTTTCCCAATTCTTGGGGAGAGGTCAGATCAGAGTCTACCAGGTATTGATGCAACAGCTGATTTTGACAGTTATTAAGAATCTGCTCCCTCATTATCAGATTATACAATCCTGAGAAGTCACACACCTTACTGCCCATCAACCAGCCTTCCAGAGCCTTGGCAGAACAATCCACATAGTCTACCCAGTCTTGAGTCTGTGCTTTTTGGGTGTCTCTGAACTTCAACCTGTACTGTTCAGTGGTTAGGCCAAACCCATCAATAAGAGCACTCTTCAAGACCTTGTAATTATCAGCATCCTCCTCTCTAACAGTGAGGAGCTTATCTCTACCTTTGTCAGCAAAGGAGAGCCACAAGATTGCTGCCCACTGCTCCTGAGGGACCTTCTGTACTTTACAGGCCCTTTCTAAAGCAGTTATCCATTTGTGGATATCATCCCCACTCTGGTAGGGAGGGACAATCTTGCTCAGGTTCCTATGGTCATAGGACCTTTCCCTATCTCTAGGGACATGGTTGCCACCATGGGACTCTAGTCCCAACTTTCTTCTCTCTCAAGGAGATCTAGGGATTCTCTATCTAAAGCTAATTGCTTTTTTCTGAGTTCCAGCTGAGTTTCCTCATACTGGACTAGCCTCTTTCTTCTCTCATGAGAGGATTCTCTCCTATGAGATGAGACAGAGCTCCCTATAGAGGTGCCAGAGTGGTTAGACTCCTGAGAAGGAGACCTAGACCTTCTGGGCACACTCTTAATCCTTCCTGGGGGACAAAGAGGGCATCATTCTGATCATCCTCATCATCTTCCACAGGAGGGATTGGGTTATCCAGGTCAGGGTCATTGTCACCCTCCTGGCCAGTTTCAGAGGGGGGCTGGGGGTATTGGTACCCCTGGCCTCCTCCTCTTCTTCTGCCCCACCCTCAGCTCCTACCCCTTCAGTCCCTACAGGCTTACTAAGGTCATAAGCCACCAACAACTCCTTGAGGTGTTGGGTGGTGGGGCTTTGGCCTGTCCTTATTTTTCTCAAGTTGCATAAAGCTCTCAATTCCAAGAATGGGAGTGTATCATACTTGGAGGGTGGAAGCTCAATGGCTTCCTGCAAGGATTCTTTAGATCCTACCCTTAAAGACATTACTAGTGTGGTGTGGTGTATGCACTACCTACTCTAGTGTGGCCTACTAAACTCTCTTGAGTTGTAGAAAGGGTTGTGCTATCCCTTAACACACAACTCTAAGTTCAGTAGAACTTACTGTTATTCTAAGCTTAAATTATATGTACCTTAGGTACCTTTAGTGGTTTTCAGTTGATCAATTCAATTGAGATTATCTGGTAAAACAATAGCAAGCTGGAATCCCACACGCTGCACACCAATGTGAGAAGTTGGCCTGGCATATGCTGTCCACTAATTATAGTGGGCACCTTGCACCAGTCCAAATCGACTCTTATGGTAGGTAGGTTAAAGACAACCTTATTGAAAGCTATCCTAGTGGTAGCTATGGAGAGCAGCCTTCAGGCTAAGTCTTGAAGGAATGTAAAGCAGCTTGTTTTACCAGTCTATAATCTCTTGAGTGACCAAATGAAAGAGCACCACACCAGGTATATATTCAAAATATATGTATTTATTACTAAACACACCCCTCTAGTCTCTTTATGAGGCTAGAGTTCGAAGTACATAAGTTATAAGATCTTAAATCACAATAATAGCACAAATACACGTTTGGGCCCTAGGGGCGTACCAAACCATATACCAATAAAGTGGTATGCGAACCACGACTGAACTAGACACTAGGCCTAGAGCCTCTAGAAGTGCTTGGACCACAAGGAACCACCCAAGGTAGTGACACAGGGGACCCACGGGAGACGCGTGCAGTGTAAATACACAACCGCGATACGCCGTTAACTTCTATGGAGAAAGTCGGGATCGGGAAAATAGAGGAAAGGGACACTTAGAAGAGGACTAGGACAAAACCCTTTGAGATCTAGGACTTTGAAGAGTCTCTACCCACGGGAGCACCGGAGTACTCGTATTACCTCACCCAGGGAAGCCGGGTGCATAGGTGCCTTTCGGCGTCGGGTTTCGTCGTCGATTCGAATGGCGATCTGCTGCAAAGTGCTGCTGGCGGCCAAGAGAAAAGTGTCCGGGTGGATCCAAGAGTGGATCGGAGTTCTGGTGAACCTGAAAGCAGAGGGGACAGAGTCTGGGTCACTAGCCAGTGACCAGGAAGGCGATGGACAGATGCCCACCGATGTCGAGTGCTTCAGGTGCATTGACGGTCATCTTGACTCTTCAGCCACGAGGTCCGGGAGGCGTTGTCGGCAACCAGGAGCAGGATTCGGGCTGGTGCTCGATGTCTGTCGAGTGCTGAGGTGTCGGCGACCGGATTGGACCCAACAAGCCTTGGCAACGGCAAGTCTCGAGTAAGATGAAGATCGTCGATGGTGCAGACCAGCAAGGTCTGTGGAACTCACCCAGCGAGGGTAAGTGAGGGCAGGCCTGGAGCAACCAGGATGCCAAGTAAGGAAAAGATTGGCCTTCGTTAAGGGCTACTAGCCAACGGGCTAGCGACCGCGAAGGAGCCTCGTGACGCCGCACGTGGAGCTGGCTTGCAGGACACTCGTGGAGTGGGGGCCAGTGATCTTCGGTGCAGGTGGTGCTGGAGGCTAGGGCTACTCGGAGCCCAAAGCACGACTTCTTGGGAGACCCAGAAGATGGTGCACTTGCAAATGTGCTCGGTGTCCAGGGGTCACGGTCTCAAGTCACCCACGATAGCCACGGGCCTCAGCTTTGCTGGGGACTCAGGGTAGCCTCAGGGAAGTCTGAGAATCCACCTCTGGTGATGCGATGACTTCGGCGTCCGACGGGAGCTTCAGTAATGCGAACCGGACAGATGCTTCTTTGGTGCCTGCCAAGCAGGGGAGTCACTCCTTGACCCCAAGGGAGATTCTTCAGTCCTCTAATCTTGTCGTAGAGCGTCGAAGGTCCAGGATTCAGTGTCAGAGTTTCGTCCAGGTATAATCTAAAGTCCTAAGGACTGGGTTCCTACCTTTATTCTAAAAATAGGGGTTGGACTACTCTGTGGCCCCACCTATGGGTGGGTCAGGGCAGAGGGGTGGCTACACCCCTTTCCCTTTGTCCAGTTCACGCCAAAGCAGGGGCTGCAAGCCCCTGATCCGGTTTGAACTGGGGTATGCACAGGGACACCAAATGTGCCCCCAGTGCAGGACTTCAAAGCACCCGAAAGTGCTCCCGCCCAGCCCCAATACACATTATCCTGTCTGGGGAGGTGGTCACACCTCCCTGGGACAGGAAACCTATTGTCCAGGCCTCCCCTGCCGGAGTTTCGTCCAGCAGCAGGAGGCCAGACTCGTGTCTGTGGCAGCAGCATCCATTTTGTGATGCCAGGGCTCTGGAAAGAAGTTACCGGACTCGTCAGAGTTAACATGTCTTTCCCTCTAGAAGGGTGGAATGCTACCCCCGCCGCCAGGATTGGCGGGGGGGTAGTATTCCAAGATGTTTGACACCAAACACGACATGTTTAGGTGCAGCCATTCCAAAGTTAGCATTTTACCGCGAGGATATAATGCGCTTAAGAGTATATGGTCAGGCTGCACTACAAACAGCATCAGAGATGGTCTCCGAACGCTGCAGAGGGGCCCTGCTCATGCAGGGGCACCCTCTCACATAGGAACCATGCACTCTGCCTTTAGGATTGATAAGGCCTGCCTTAGGAGTGACTTATAGGTTTATATGTGTGTATGTATTTCGTGATATAGGTAACCTATATCACAGTAAGGGGTGCTTGCACCACCTTACCCAGGCTGCAGTAGCAGACCTGTGGTGTCAGTTTGGATGGCCTTCCAGGGGTGGCATAATACATGCTGCAGCCCCTGGCAGGCCTCTGAGGTACCTATGCCCTTGGTACATAGTATACCATATACTAGGGACTTATAAGGGCACTCCAGATCCCAATCAGAGATGTGCCTAAGGCACATGGAAACCATTTTAGAGAGGAAGCAGCTAGGCTGGGGTTCTGATTAGCAGGGCCCCAGCCAGACTAATGTCAAAAAACAGTGAAGCATCAGCAAAAAGTGGGGGTACCCATGTGAAGCAGATCCTACTCTCCTACATCCATCATACCTCTTTTGGTGAAGGTTTTGGCTCATATCAAGGCTCATTGGCCTTTGGTGACTGGAATATCTCGGCCAGCTTTCAATTAAGCCCTGAATGCCATGCTTGCACATTCTGAGGAACTTGGGTCAGATTTACAAACCTTTCACACAACACAGCAATACAACTTGCTGCACTGTGCTGTGTGAAAGAGAGACAGTAGAAATGCTTTGTAATTACTAATGTATGGTGCATTCCTGCTTGTGCTATGTGCTAGCAAACTCTGTGCTGCCTAGCACCAACACAGGCACCCTGGCATTATAGTGCAACAATGCCAGTGTGTTAGACTTGGCTTTTACAGTGGATTTACCCCTAGACTTTTTGCTTTCTGCCCTCCTGTTTTTGACCCTGTTTTTGTTGGTTTTAGGACTCTGGGCACTTTACCACTGCTATTCAGTGCTAAAGTGCATATGCTCTACAGGTAAATTATGTTATGGATTGGTGTTTCCATGTTTGTCATGTTTGATTTACTGGTAAGTCCCTAGTAACGTGCACTGTGTGTGCCAGGGCCTGTAAATCAAATGCTGCTAGTTGGCGTGCAACACTGGTTGCACCACCCACACAAGCAGCCCTTCAAAGGGTTCCCAGACCTGCCACTGCAGTATCTGTGTGCAGTTGTGACTGCCATTTCAACTTGGTAAGTGCGCCCACTTGCCAGGCCCTAACCTTCCCTTTTGTTGCATGTAAGACACCCCTAAGGTAGGCCCAAGGTACCCCTGTGGGCAGTGTGCAGTATATGTGAAAGGTAGGACATGTTCTGGTGTGTGTGACATGTCCTGATAGTGAAATACAGTGTATTTGATTTTTCACTATTGAAAGGCTATCTGTCCCATAGGATAGAATGGAGAATACTTTGTAATATCTTACAAGTATAACTTCCCATTGGGACAAGATGAAAATTGGAGTTCAGTATGCCTGAACTCAGAATATAAAAATGCATCTTTTAGTAAAGATGATTTTTAAATTGTGTGTTTGAAAATATCACTGTTATAAAGTGGGTATTTTCTTGCTTACCCATCCTGTGTGCCTCTGCTGTTTTGTGGATTGACTGTCTGGTTTGGAGTGACAGGGGCTGTGGATGCACATTCTCTCAGACAGCCACTGGGGGGAGTTGATGTGTGTCCTTCCTTTCCTTAATGAGTCACGACTGGGCTGAATAGAACTGGGCTGCATTCAGAGGAGTGGGAGGAGTTTCCCTAACACCTGAATAGGCCTGGTCTGCATTGAGAGTGGTGGCAGGAGATTTTCCTTGCACCTGAATAGGCCTTGTCTCCTTTGCATAATGCTGTCTCAACCTCCTGCCGGGAAGCTGGACCAGGTAGGACAGAACTGGTTTGGGCTGACCACAGACTCTCTCTGCCCAAAAGAACAAAGAGAAACTGAGTATAAATATTGGGGCCCAGACGCCAGAACTTTGGATTACTGCTGAAGTAAGGAACATCCAAGGAAGAAGGACTGGAAAAGCTGTCAAGAGGAACTGCCACTTTGCTGCTTGCTCTGCTGTGTTGGCCTGCTGCTTGCTGTTTCTGTCTTGGGCAGGGAAAGGACTTGACCGTACTTTCATCATCCTGCTGTTAGAGTGTTCTGCAAGGGCTTGAAGTAGAACTTGCATCCTGTTGGAAGTGTCAGGGAGATAAAAGACTTCAGAGAACTCGCTGGAATCAAGGAACCTGCCAAGAAGTAGAGTTGGAAGAACTGCCAGGAGGAGTACTGCCCCTTTGCTGGGTTGTTGCTTTGTTGGGTTGACCTGCAGTTGCTGCTTCTGCCTTGGGCAGTGAAAGGGCTGGACTGAACTTAATTTACTTGTTGCTGAGTATCTCCAAGGGTTTGAAGGAAAGCGTGCCTCCTGTTCTGAAGTCTCAGGGACTGCAAAGACTTCACCGACTTCTGGGTACCGCCTCTGGAACCATGGTTTCAGTTGCCACAGATGGGGGAAAGCAGCCAACTTCATCACCGACTCCGTCGCTGGCTCCATGTCCTGAAGGCACTGCAGAAGGCACCACCGCATCTCGCACCGAAACCCTGGTCTCACCAACAATGGCGACCGCCGCTGCCGCCACCACCTAGCAGCTGCTTGCAACATGACCTGTAGACACGGCACTCTGCACCACCTTGCTACACTTCGCCACCCTGGTCTCACCGACTCTGTCACTGCCTGCTGACTTCAACAGCTGAGACTGCACCATGGCCTGGGGGCACCACTCATAAGTCTCACAATGCACCGCCCCATCCAACACCACAGTCCGGACTGCCCGATGCCAGGTCCCCGCAGTTGTCTCTGTCACCTGCACCATGAGCTGTCCGCTTGGCAAAGAGCACTGCCTTCAATCCGCGCCACAGCCCTGGTCTCACCGACAGCACTGGAAGACCGTCAACGAGTCACTGCCTGCACTACGACTTGATGGCACCGCAAGCCGCACCGCTACGCTTTGCATCACAACCGCGATGGTTGCCACGACCGACTCACACCAAAATGATTGGCCGCAACAAAATGGTACTGTCAACAAGTCTGCTGACACCCCTACCGACGTGGTCAGACGGAGCTGTTGGATTCTGTTGCTTTCAGTATCGTAGTAGCACCGAACGGAGCTACTGACTCCAAGGAACTACATTTTTAAGGTTATTCTTGCAAAGTGCATATTTTTAAGTACTGTATGTTGGATTCTTATCGTTTTGGTCTTGTTTTGAATATATAAAGTATTGGATATTTTTCTAAACTGGTGTGGTGTCCTTTTGTAGTGTTTTCACTGTATTACTGTTGATTATGTGCAAATGCTTTACACACTGTCTCTGAGATAAGCCTGACTGCTCGTGCCAAGCTACCAAGGGGGTGAGCAGGGGTTATTTCAGTAGTGTATCCCACTTATCGTGACTAGGAAGAAGGGTCCCTAGTTGGACAAATGTGCAAACCATTGCCAACTAGAGACCCCCATTTCTAACACTGTGCTACTGGCAGGAATATTTTTGTACATTGTGTGAGAAGTTGGCCTGGTATATGCTGTCCACTAATTATAGTGGGCACCTTGTACCAGTCCAAACAACCCTCATTGGAGTTAGGTTTAAAGACAACCTTTATTGAAAGCTATCCTAGTGGTAGCTATGGAGAGCAGCCTTCAGGCTAAGTCTTGAAGGAATGTAAAGCAGCTTGTTTTACCAGTCTATAATCTCTTGAGTGACCAAATGAAAGAGGACCACACCAGGTATATATTCAAAATATATGCATTTATTGCTAAACACACCCCTCTAGTCTCTTTATGAGGCTAGAGTTCGAAGTACACAAGTTATAAGTTATTTAAACACAGTAAAAGCACAAATACACGTTTGAGCCCTAGGGGCGTACCAAACCATATACCAAAAAAGTGGTATAAGAACCACGACTGAGCTAGACACTAGGCCTAGAGCCTGTAGAAGTGCTTGGACCACAAGGAACCACCCAAGGTAGTGACACAGGGGACCCACGGGGGACGCGTGCAGTGTGGGAACACAGCCGCGAATCGCCGTTAACTTCTATGGGGAAAGTCGCGATTGGAAATTTAGAGAAAAGGGACACTTAAAGAAGGACTTGGAGCAAACCCTTTGAGAACTAGGACTTTCTAGAGTCTCTACCCACGGGAGCACCGGAGTACTCTTGTTACCTCACCCAGGGAAGCCGGGTGCATAGGTGCCTTTCGGGGTCGGGTTTCGTCGTCGTTTTGAATGGCGATCTGCTGCAAAGTGCTGCTGGCGACCAAGTGGAAAGTGTCCGGGTGGATCCAAGAGTGGATCGGAGATCTGAAGAACCTGAAAGCAGAGGGGACAGAGTCTGGGTCACTAGCCAGTGACCAGGAAGGCGATGGACAGATGCCACCGATGTCGGGTGCTTCATGTAGGTTGATTGTCGTCTTGACTCTTCAGCCACGAGGTCCAGGAGGCGTTGTCGGCGACTAGGAGCAGGATTCTGGCTGGTACACAATGTCTGTCGAGTACTGAGGTATCGGCGACCGGATTGGACTCAACAAGCCTTGGCAACAGCAAGTCTCTATGAAGATGAAAATTGTCGATTGTGCAGACCAGCAAGGTCTGAGGAACTCACCCAGCAAGGGTAAGTGAGGGCAAGCCTGGAGCAACCAGGGAGCCCAAGAAGAAAAGGATTGGCTTTCGTGGAGGGCTACTAGCCAACGGACTAGCAACCGCAAAGGAGCCTCGAGACGGTGCACGTGGAGCTGGCTCACAGGACACTCGTGGAGTGGAGGCCAGTGATCTTCGATGCAGTCGGTGCTGGAGGCGGGGGCTACTAGGAGCTTAAAGCACAACTTCGTGGGAGTCCAGGAAGAGGATACACTTGCAAATGTGCTTGGTGTCCAGGGGTCACGGTTCCACGTTACCCACGACACCTACGTGCCTCAGCTTTGCTCGGTACTCAGGGCAGCCTCGGGGAAGTCTGGAAATCCACCTCTGGTGATGCAACGACTTCGGCGTCCGACGGGAGCTTCAGAGATGCAGACCGGACAGATGCTTCTTTGGTGCCTGCCAAGCAGGGGAGTCACTCCTTGACCCCAAGGGAGATTCTTCAGTCCTCTAATATTGAAGTAGAGCGTCGAAGGTCCAGGATTTTGTATCAGAGTTTCGTCCAGGGAATATCTAAAGTCTCAGTGACTGGGGTCCTATACTTATACTAAGTTTAGGGGTTGGACTTACTCTGTGGTCCCACCTATGGGTGGGTCAGGGCAGAGGGGTGGCTACACCCCTTTCCCTTTGTCCAGTTCGCGCCAAAGCAGGGGCAGGAAGCCCCTGATCCGGTTTGAACTGGGGTATGCACGAGGACACCAAATGTGCCCCCAGTGCAGGACTTCAAAGCACCAGAAAGTGCTCCCGCCCAGCCCCAATACACATTATCCTGTCTGGGGAGGTGGTTACACCTCCCTGTGACAGGAAACCTATTGTCCAGGCCTCCCCTGCCGGAGTTTCGGTCAGCAGCAGGAGGCCAGACTTGTGTCTGTGGCAGCAGCATCCATTTTGTGCTGCTGGGGCTTTGGAAAGAAGTTACCGGGCAAGCCAGGGTTAACATGTCTCTCCCTCTAGAAGGGTGGAATGCTACCCCCGCTGCCAGAATTGGCGGGGGGTTAGTATTCCAAGATGTTTGACACCAAACACGACATGTTTCTGTGCAGCCATCCCAAAGTTAGCATTTAACGCAGGGTTATAATGCACTTAAGAGTATATGGTCAGGCTGCACTACAAACAGCATCAGAGAAGGGTCTCCGAACGCTGCAGAGGGGCCCTGCTCATGCAGGGGCACCCTCTCACATAGGAACCATGCACTCTGCCTTCAGGATTGACAAGGCCTGCCATAGGAGTGACTTATAGGTTTATATGTGTGTAGGTATGTAGTGATATAGGTAACCTATATCACAGTAAGGGGTGCATGCACCACCTTACCCAGGCTGCAGTAGCAGACCTGTGGTGTCATTTTGGATGGCCTTCCAGGGGTGGCACAATACATGCTGCAGCCCCTGGTAGGCCTCTGAGGTACCTATGCCCTTGGTACATAGTATACCATATACTAGGGACTTATAAGGGCACTCCAGATTCCACTAGAGATGTGCCTAAGGCACATGGAAACCATTTTAGAGAGGGAAGCAGCTAGGCTGGGGTTCTGATTAGCAGGGCCCCAGCCAGACTAAAGTCGAAAAACAGTGAAGCATCAGCAAAAGTGGGGGTACCCATGTGAAGCAGATCCTACTCTCCTACACAACCCCCCAAACGCAGGGACATTAAACTAACCTTGACCAGTTGAGTCTTCATGTTCTAAGTGGAAGTACCTAGAGAGTCCATCTGCATTGGCATGGTTACTCCCAGGTCTATGTTCCACTGTAAAGTCCATCCCCTATAGGGAAATGGACCACCTAAGCAGTTTGGGGTTTTCACCCTTCATTTGTTTTAGCCATAAGAGGGGCTTATGGTCTGTTTGAACAAGGAAGTGAGTACCAAACAAGTATGGCCTCAACTTCTTCAGAGCCCAGACCACAGCAAAGGCCTCCCTCTCAATGGCTGACCAACGTTTCTCTCTAGGGGTCAGCCTTCTGCTTATGAAAGCTACTGGCTGATCCTGACCTTCTTCATTCAATTGTGACAGTACAGCCCCTACCCACAATTCAGATGCATCAGTTTGAACAATGAACTTCTTGGAGTAATCAGGACTCTGTAGAATGGGAGCAGTGCTCATGGCCTGCTTCAGGTCATCAAATGCCTTTTGACAGTTAGCTGTCCACTGAACTTTCTTGGGCATTTTCTTAGAAGTTAAGTCATTCAAAGGTGTCACTATTGATCCATACCCTTTGAAAAATCTCCTGTAGTACCCAGTCAGGCCTAAAAAGGCTCTCACCTGAGTCTGGGTAGTTGGAGCAGCCCAGTCCATGATGGTCTGGATCTTGCTCTGCAGTGGTTGAACCTGGCCTCCACCCACAAGGTGGCCCAGGTACACAACCTGACTCTGCCCTATCTGGCACTTGGTGGCCTTGATAGTCAGGCCTGCCTTTGCAGGGCCTGTAAAACATTTCTGAGGTGGACCAGGTGATCCTCCCAGGTGGAGCTAAAGACATCAATATCATCTAGATATGCTGCACTATAGGCTTCCAGACCTGTAAGGACTGTATTCACCAACCTCTGAAAAGTGGCAGGTGCATTCTTCAGACCAAAGGGCATCACCACAAACTGATAATGCCCACTAGGGGTTGAGAATGCTGTCTTTGGCTTTGCATCATCAGCTAGTCCGATCTGCCAGTAGCCAGCTGTTAGGTCAAATGTGCTGAGATACTTGGCTGAGGCCAAAGTGTCTATTAGCTCATCTGCCCTGGGTATTGGATGGGCATCAGTCCTAGTGACTGCATTGAGACCCCTGTAGTCCACACAAAACCTCATCTCTCTTTTTCCACCACTGGTGTGAGGTTTTGGCACAAGGACCACTGGACTAGCCCAAGGGCTATCTGAGGGTTCGATAACTCCCAAATCCAACATTTTCTGGACTTCTGTCCTGATACAGTCCCTGACATGGTCAGGTTGCCTATAAATCTTATTTTTAATAGGCAGACTGTCCCCAGTGTCCACTTCATGAGTGCACCAGGTGGTCTGACTGGGTGTCAGTGAAAACATGTGTCTAAACTGATTGAGCACCTGTCTACAATCAGTTTGCTGCTGGGTAGTGAGGCTGCCTGCCAAGGCTACACCATCTACTGACCCATCGTCAGGGTTCTGTGAGAGCAGGTCAGGGAGTGGGTCACTCTCTTCCTCCTGCCCTTCATCAGTAGCCATGAGCAAGCCCATGTCTGCCCTGTCCACATATGGTTTTAACCTGTTGACATGGAGAACCCTGTGGGGACTCCTGGGTGTTCCTAGGTCTACTAAGTAGGTAACCTCACCCTTCTGTTCAACAATAGTGTGGGGTCCACTCCATTTGTCTTGGAGAGCTGCTGGGGCCACTGGCTCCAACACCCACACCTTCTGTCCTGGCTGGTAAACAGTCAGCACAGCCTTTTGGTCATGCCAAGCTTTCTGAAGTTCCTGGCTAGCCTCAAGGTTTTTAGTTGCCTTTTTCATGTACTTCGCCATCCGGGAGCGGAGACCAAGTACGTAGTCCACTATGTCTTGCTTTGGGGGCTTGAGAGGTAACTCCCATCCTTCCTTTACCAAGCACAATGGACCCCTGACAGGGTGACCAAACAAAAGTTCAAAAGGGCTGTAGCCAACCCCCTTCTGAGGCACCTCCCTGTATGCAAATAAAAGGCAGGTCAAGAGAATGTCCCATCTTCGCCTGAGCTTTTCTGGGAGCCCTTTAATCATGCCCTTCAAGGTTTTGTTGAATCTCTCAACTAAACCATTGCATTGTGGGTGATAGGGTGTGGTGAACTTGTAAGTCACTCCACACTCCTTCCACATTGCTTTTAAGTAACTAGACATAAAGTTTGCACCTCTGTCTGATACAACCTCCTTAGGAAAACCCACTCTTGAGAAAACTCCCAGGAGGGCTCTTGCCACCACAGGTGCTGTAGTGGTCCTAAGGGGAATAGCCTCTGGGTACCTGGTGGCATGATCCACTACCACCAGGATAAACCTGTGCCCAGATGCTGTTTGGGGATCCATGGGACCAACAATATCAATCCCCACTCTTTCAAAGGGAACCCCCACCACAGGTAGTGGTTTCAGGGGGGCCTTTGTAGTGCCACCTGCCTTGCCACTGGCTGGCAGGTTACACAGGAGCGACAAAACTCCTTGGTGTCTTCAGACATGTGCGGCCAGTGAAAGTGAGGGACAATTCTGTCCCAAGTCTTGTTCTGGCCCAGGTGACCTGCTAAGGGAATATCATGGGCTAGGGTCAATAGGAAGCCCCTGAACTTCAGAGGTATAACCAACCTCCTGGTGGCACCAGGCTTGGGGTCTCTACACTCTGAGTACAAGAGTCCATCATCCCAATACACTGAATGGGGACCACTAGCTTTCCCAGCAGCCTCAGCAGCAGCCTGCTGTCTGAGGGGTTCAAGAGAGGGGCAGCTCTGCTGCTCCTGGCTCAGATCTGCCCTGGAAGGTCCCCCTGTCCCCAAGAACTCAACCTGGTCAGGTTCAAGCTCCTCTGGGACAGTTCCTTCCTCAGGACTGAGATCATCTCCCTCAAGAGACTGATCTTCCTTCTGAGCCAAGGGGGAAGGCACTGCCTTTACCCTACTACTCCTCCTCTTGGAAGGCACTTGGTCCATTATTCCAGAATCCAAGGCCTGTTCAGTTTTAGACATTTTGGCCTGTGACCTAGTCACAGCAAACACATCTGCAGGGATGCCCAGCATTTCTGCATGAGTCCTGAGCTCCACTTCTGCCCAAGCTGAAGTTTCTAAGTCATTGCCAAGCAAGCATTCAACTGGTAGGTCTGCACTTACCACAACCTTCTTAAGGCCAGTTACCCCTCCCCAGGAGAAGTTAACAACTGCCAGAGTATGGTCTGTTCTGACATTGCTAGCATTGGTCACTTGGTACATTTCACCAAGTATAATCTGCCCAGGATGTACAAGGTCTTGTGTCACCATGGTGACACTTGCCCCTGTATCCCTAAATGCCAAAGCCTCTCTCCCATTGATTAAAGGCTGTTGTCTGTACTTGCCCAGATTACTGGGGCTCACAGAGGAGGTCACATCCATGCCTCCATCACAGACTAACACAGCCTGAGTGAGTTCTCTAACTAAGTCAGAGCCCACTTCAGTACCCAGGGTTAACCCTACTATACCCTTGGCTGTTGAACTCCCACCACCAACTGTAACTGTACTAGGGTGCACAGGTGCCTTAGGGGCATTGGTGGGGGCTGGAGTAGAGTCTTTGGACTTGGTGCAATCACTGGTCCAGTGGGTCTTTTGCTTACAGACCTTGCACCATGGTTTCTTTTGGCCTTTCCCTTTGTTAGACTGTGAATCCCCACCTGAAGAAGATTTTTGGGGCCCTTGTGAAGACTTCTGGTCTTTACCCTTCTCCCCACCCTTATCAGAGTTCTTAGAATCTTGCTTCTTAGGGTCACCACCTTGGTTCTGTACCTTCTGCCTCACCCTGGTTCTGACCCATTTGTCTGCCTTCTTTCCCAATTCTTGGGGAGAGGTCAGATCAGAGTCCACCAGGTACTGATGCAACAGCTGATTTTGACAGTTATTAAGAATCTGCTCCCTCATTATCAGATTATACAATCCTGTGAAGTCACACACCTTGCTGCCAATCAACCAGCCTTCCAGAGCCTTAGCAGAACAATCCACATAGTCCACCCAGTCTTGAGTCTGTGCTTTTTGGGCATCTCTGAACTTTAACCTGTATTGTTCAGTGGTTAGGCCAAACCCATCAATAAGAGCACTCTTCAAGATTTTGTAATTGTCAGCATCCTCTTCTCTAACAGTGAGGAGCTTGTCTCTACCTTTGTCTGCAAAGGAGAGCCACAAGATTGCTGCCCACTGCTCCTGAGGGACCCTCTGTACTTTACAGGCCCTCTCCAGTGCAGTTATCCATTTGTGGATGTCATCCCCACTCTGGTAGGGAGGGACAATCTTGCTCAGGTTCCTATGGTCATAGGACCTTTCCCTATCTTTAGGGGATTTGCTGCCACCATGGGACTCTAGTCCCAACTTTTTTCTCTCTCTAAAGAGATCTAGGGACTCCCTGTCTAAGGCCAATTGCTGCTTTCTGAGTTCAAGCTGAGCTTCCTCATACTGAATCAGCCTCTTTCTCCTCTCATGAGAGGATTCCCTCCTATGAGAGGAGACAGAGGTCCCTACTGAGGTGTCAGAGTGGTTAGACTCCTGAGAAGGAGATCTAGACCTTCTAGGCACACTCTTAATCTTTCCTGGGGGGACAAAGTGGAGGTCATTCTGATCCTCCTCTTCCTCTTCCTCAGGAGGGATTCGGTTATCCAGGTCAAGGTCATTTTCACCTTCCTGGTCAGCTCCAGAGGGGGGGTTGGGGGTGTTGCTACCCCTTTCCCCATCCTCTTCTTCTGCCTCACCCTTTGCTTCTGCCCCTTCAGTCCCTAAGGGCCTGCTGAGATCATAAGCCACCAGCATCTCTCTAAGATGTTGGGTGGTGGGACTTTGGCCTGTCTTCAATTTCCTCAGATTGCATAATGCTCTCAATTCCAAGAATGGGAGTGTATCATACTTGGAGGGAAGAAGCCCAGTGGCTTCTGGCAAGGACTCTCTGGGTCCTGGATTTAAAGACATTACTAGTGTGGTGTGGTGTATGCACTACCTACTCTAGTGTGGCCTACTAAACTCTCTTGAGTTGTAGAAAGGGTTGTGCTATCCCTTAACACACAACTCTAAGTTCAGTAGAACTTACTGTATACTAAACTTAATTTATATGTACCTTAGGTACCTTTAGTGGTTTTCAGTTGATCAATTCAATGGAGATTATCTGGTAAAACAATAGCAAGCTGGAATCCCACACGCTGCACACCAATGTGAGAAGTTGGCCAGGTGTATGCTGGCCAGGTATATTGCAGTCCAAACAACCCTCATTGGAGTTAGGTTTAAAGACAACCTTTATTGAAAGCTATCCTAGTGGTAGCTATGGAGAGCAGCCTTCAGGCTAAGTCTTGAAGGAATGTGAAGCAGCTTGTTTTACCAGTCTATAATCTCTTGAGTGATCAAATGAAAGAAAACCACACCAGGTATATATTCAAAATATATGTATTTATTGCTAAACACACCCCTCTAGTCTCTTTATGAGGCTAGAGTTCATAGTACACAAGTTATAAGTTATTTAAACACAGTAAAAGCACAAATACACGTTTGAGCCCTAGGGGCGTACCAAACCATATACCAAAAAAGTGGTATAAGAACCACGACTGAGCTAGACACTAGGCCTAGAGCCTGTAGAAGTGCTTGGACCACAAGGAACCACCCAAGGTAGTGACACAGGGGACCCACGGGGGACGCATGCAGTGTGGGAACACAGCCGCGAATCGCCGTTAACTTCTATGGGGAAAGTCGCGATTGGAAATTTAGAGAAAAGGGACACTTAAAGAAGGACTTGGAGCAAACCCTTTGAGAACTAGGACTTTCTAGAGTCTCTACCCATGGGAGCACCGGAGTACTCTTGTTACCTCACCCAGGGAAGCCGGGTGCATAGGTGCCTTTCGGGGTCGGGTTTCGTCGTCGTTTTGAATGGCGATCTGCTGCAAAGTGCTGCTGGCGACCAAGTGGAAAGTGTCCGGGTGGATCCAAAAGTGGATCGGAGATCTGAAGAACCTGAAAGCAGAGGGGACAGAGTCTGGGTCACTAGCCAGTGATCAGGAAGGCGATGGACAGATGCCCACCGATGTCGGGTGCTTCAGGTAGGTTGACGGTCGTCTTGACTCTTCAGCCACGAGGTCCAGGAGGGGTTGTCGGTGACCAGGAGCAGGATTCGGGCTGGAACACAATGTTTGTCGAGTGCTGAGGTGTCGGCGACCGGATTGGACCCAACAAGCCTTGGCAACGGCAAGTCTTGATGAAGGTGAAGATTGTCGATTGTGCAAACCAGCAAGGTCTGAGGAACTCACCCAGCAAAGGTCAGTGAGGGCAAGCCTGGAGCAACCAGGGAGCCCAAGAAGAAAAGGATTGGCCTTCGTGGAGGGCTACTAGCCCATGGACTAGCAACCGCAAAGGAGCCTCGAGATCAATCAATCAATCAATCACGGCATTTATAGAGCGCGCTACTCACCCGGGAGGGTCTCAAGGCGCTGGGGGAGGGGGAAGTTACTGCTCGAACAGCCAGGTCTTGAGCTGCTTCCTGAAGGAGAGATGGTCCTGGGTTCGCCGAAGGTGAGTGGGGAGGGAGTTCCAGGTCTTGGCTGCCAGGTAGGAGAAGGATCTTCCTCCGGCGGTGGTTCTGCGGATGCGTGGTACGGTGGCGAGGGCGTGGCTGGTTGATCGTAGCTGGCGTGTGGGCGTGTAGAAGGTCATGCGGTCGTTGAGGTACTTTGGGCCCAGGTCGTGGAGGGCCTTGTGTGCGTGGGTGAGGAGTCTGAACGTTATTCTCTTGCTGACGGGGAGCCAGTGCAGGTCTTTCAGGTGTCCGGTGATGTGGCTGTGTCGGGGGATGTCCAGGATGAGTCGTGCGGAGGCGTTCTGGATGCGCTGGAGTCTTTTTTGAAGTTTGGCTGTGGTTCCGGCGTAGAGGGTGTTCCCATAGTCCAGTCGGCTGGTGACGAGTGCCTGGGTGACGGTCTTCCTGGTTTCAGTGGGGATCCATCTGAAGATCTTGCGGAGCATGCGCAGGGTGTTGAAGCATGAAGATGAGACGGCGTTGACTTGTCTGGTCATCGACAGGGAGGAGTCCAGGATGAAGCCCAGGTTGCGTGTGTGGTCCGTTGGCTTGGGCGCGGTGCCCAGGGCCGGGGGCCACCAGGAGTCGTCCCAGGCGGAGGGTGATGAGCCCAGGATGAGGACTTCCGTCTTGTCTGAGTTTAGTTTAAGGCGGCTGTTCCTCATCCAGTCGGCGACGTCTCTCATCCCGTCGTGTAGGTTGGCTCTGGCGGTGGTGGGGTCGTTGGTGAGGGAGAGGATCAGCTGGGTGTCGTCGGCGTAGGAGATGATGTTGAGGTTGTGTCGGCGTGCGATGGCTGCGAGGGGGCTCATGTAGACGTTGAAGAGGGTTGGGCTGAGTGAGGATCCCTGTGGAACGCCGCAGATGACTTTGGTGGCTTCGGATCTGAACGGGGGAGGCGGACTCTCTGGGTTCTTCCGGCGAGGAACGAGATGATCCATTCCAGTGCTTTCTCTCGGATTCCGATGTTGCTGAGGCGCTTCACTAGGGTGCGGTGGCAGACGGTGTCGAACGCCGCGGAGAGGTCCAAGAGGATGAGGGCAGCTGTTTCCCCGTTGTCGGTTAGGGTTCTGATGTCGTCGGTGGCTGCGTTAAGGGCGGTCTCGGTGCTGTGGTTGGCCCGAAACCCGGACTGCGAGGGGTCGAGGGATCCATTCGTCTCGAGGAAGGCGGCAAGCTGTCTGTTGACGGTCTTCTCGATGACTTTGGCCGGAAACGGAAGGAGCGAGATGGGACGGTAGTTCTTAAGGTCAGTGGGGTCCGCCGTTGGTTTCTTCAGGAGGGCGGTAAGCTCGGCGTGCTTCCAGCTCTCCGGGAAGGTGGCGGTGTGGAAGGAGGAGTTGATGATGTCCCGGAGATGGGGTGCGATGGTGGCGTCGGCTTTGTTGAAGACGTGGTGTGGGCAGGGGTCGGTTGGTGATCCGGAGTGGATGGAGTTCATCGTGCGGGTGGTGTCTTCGGTGCTGATCGGGGTCCAGTTGCAGAGGGTGGTGGTGGCGGGCGTTGGTTCGGCGGTAGGGTGCGTTGTTTGTGCGTCGAAGCTGTTATGTATGTCGGTGATCTTGCGGTGGAGAGTGAGTTGCAGAGGTCTTGCGAGGGGGTGATGTCGTTGTTTCCGGCGCTGGGGTTGGAGAACTCTTTGACGATGCTGAAAAGTTCCTTGCTGTCATGGGCGTTGTTGTCCAGTCGTTCTTTGAGTGCCGACTTCTTGGTGGCACGGATCAGCTGGTGGTGTTTGCGGGTGGCGTGCTTGAGGGCGGTCCTGTTGTCTGTGGTCTGGTCGAGTCGCCAGGTTTTCTCGAGAGTGCGGCAGTTCTTCTTGGATTCCTTGAGTTCGTTGGTAGAACCAAGGGGTTTTCTTGCTTCCGGGTCTGCTGGGAGGGTTTTTTAGTGGTGCGAGGTCGTCGGCGCAGGCGGTCAGCCACTTGGCGAGGTTGCTGGCTGCTTCGTTTGGGTCCGTTGTGTTGGTGGGTGTGTTCTGGCTGAGGGAGGCGGTGAGCTGCTCGGCGGTGATCTTGCTCCAGCTCCGGCGGGGAGCCTGTTGCGGGTGGTGGTGGGTCGTAGTCTTTCTGAAGCTGAAGTGGACGCAGCTGTGGTCGGTCCAGTGGAGTCCGGTGGCGTGGCTGAAGGAGATGTGCTTGCTGGACGAGAAGACGGGGTCAAGCGTGTGGCCGGCGTAGTGGGTGGGCGTGTTCACCAGTTGCTTGAGTCCGAGGTTGGCGAGGTTGTCCAGCAGGGCGGTGGTGTTTCTGTCGTTGTTGTGCACGTGGAGCTGGCTTACAGGACACTCGTGGAGTAGAGGCCAGTGATCTTCAGTGCAGTCGGTGCTGGAGGCGGGGGCTACTCGGAGCCCAAAGCACAACTTCGTGGGAGTCCAGGAAGAGGATGCACTTGCAAATGTGCTCGGTGTCCAGGGGTCACGGTTCCACGTTACCCACAACAGCTACGGGCCTCAGCTTTGTTGGGGACTCAGGGCAGCCTTGGAGAAGTCTGGAAATCCACCTCTGGTGATGCAACGACTTCGGCGTCCGACGGGAGCTTCAGAGATGCAGACCGGACAGATGCTTCTTTGGTGCCTGCCAAGCAGGGGAGTCACTCCTTGACCCCAAGGGAGATTCTTCAGTCCTCTAATCTTGAAGTAGAGCGTCGAAGGTCCAGGATTTTGTATCAGAGTTTCGTCCAGGGAATATCTAAAGTCTCAGTGACTGGGGTCCTATACTTATACTAAGTTTAGGGGTTGGACTTACTCTGTGGTCCCACCTATGGGTGGGTCAGGGCAGAGGGGTGGCTACACCCCTTTCCCTTTGTCCAGTTCACGCCAAAGCAGGGGCTGGAAGCCCCTGATCCGGTTTGAACTGGGGTATGCACGAGGACACCAAATGAGCCCCCAGTGCAGGACTTCAAAGCACCAGAAAGTGCTCCCGCCCAGTCCCAATACACATTATCCTGTCTGGGGAGGTGGTTACACCTCCCTGTGACAGGAAACCTATTGTCCAGGCCTCTCCTGCCGGAGTTTCGGTCAGCAGCAGGAGGCCAGACTTGTGTCTGTGGCAGCAGCATCCATTTTGTGATGCTGGGGCTTTGGAAAGAAGTTACCGGGCAAGCCAGGGTTAACATGTCTCTCCCTCTAGAAGGGTGGAATGCTACCCCTGCCGCCAGAATTTCCGGGGGGGGGTAGTATTCCAAGATGTTTGACACCAAACACGACATGTTTCTGTGCAGCCATCCCAAAGTTAGCATTTAACGCAGGGTTAAAATGCACTTAAGAGTATATGGTCAGGCTGCACTACAAACAGCATCAGAGAAGGGTCTCCGAATGCTGCAGAGGGGCCCTGCTCATGCAGGGGCACCCTCTCACATAGGAACCATGCACTCTGCCTTCAGGATTGACAAGGCCTGCCATAGGAGTGACTTATAGGTTTATATGTGTGTAGGTATGTAGTGATATAGGTAACCTATATCACAGTAAGGGGTGCATGCACCACCTTACCCAGGCTGTAGTAGCAGACCTGTGGTGTCATTTTGGATGGCCTTCCAGGGGTGGCACAATACATGCTGCAGCCCCTGGTAAGCCTCTGAGGTACCTATGCCCTTGGTACATAGTATACCATATACTAGGGACTTATAAGGGCACTCCAGATTCCAATTAGAGATGTGCCTAAGGCACATGGAAACCATTTTAGAGAGGAAGCAGCTAGGCTGGGGTTCTGATTAGCAGGGCCCCAGCCAGACTAAAGTCGAAAAACAGTGAAGCATCAGCAAAAAGTGGGGGTACCCATGTGAAGCAGATCCTACTCTCCTACACATTGGATACTATCCCCGTCTGACTGGTTCCACAAAGTATGTCAGCTGATGTTCCACACAAGAAAGCTCACATACTCACGGAATGTGCACACATATAATGCAACTGTTTTGGCCAACAGAAGCTGCTATACAAAGCATTTATATTTTACAGTAGAATTTAATCAACAGGGATCATATGAAAATGCCACACACTTTTTGCCGGGTTTTGGATTAAGATGTTCTTTCATGGGAGTTTGTAGTGGTTGTATGATGAAACGCCAAATGCGTTTTCCACGCATGCCTTTACAACGCAGTCACTACCCCTGCCTGTGATGTTACCACACATTACTTTAGCATGCAAGGCATTACAATGACTTGCTTTTGGGGGTGGTGGACTTTGAAATAGTAACAGTAGAGAAGGTGTTGGACTTAAAAATCTAACTCCAGTCTAACAACAATGTGCCCCTTACAGCAAGTCGTTGTAACGACTTGCATGGTAAAGTAACGAGTGGTAATGTTGCAGGCGGGGTAGTGACTTTGTTGTAAAGGCAGGTCATTGTAAAAAGTGCGGGTTAAAAGACATTTCCCATTTCTAGTACATTATTTCACTGTGTATGCGGCAATTTTGTGGGAAGAGCATTTTTTATGTGACATATTAGTGTACATGTGTTGTATTCAGTTTTGTAGAATGACCTGTTTCTGCAGTTAGCACTGATTTTTATTGCATGGTGCCTCAGCTACCCTCATATAAGTGATAATCATTGGAGATGAAGAGATGAAGAGAAACCTTAGCTGCATAAATAAGGAGGATCTTCTAACTAAGCTTAGCAATTATTACTGTCCCCATCTGGATGTTAATTCTATCTATGATGATTTTTCTAACTGGCTCTTGGCAGCTCTGGACTCTCTCGCCCCTCTTAAGGAGCATTATGTGGCCAGAAAACGCCCTTCGGCGCCTTGGTTCACTGAAAGGTTGAGGAGACTTAGGCAGGTATGCCGACAGCAGGAAAGAATATGGCGCTGTGAGCTTATCTCAGCCGAAAGGGACCAACATAAACTCAGACTGAAGGAATATAGGCTAGCTATTAACGAGGAAAAGGTCATCTATTATTCCAAGATGACTGAATCCATCAAATCCCCGAGGGAACTCTTCACTGTGATTAACTCCCTCCTAGCCCCATCGGCCTCTGCTAGCACTGAGGTCTCCCACGAGCTATGTGATAAAATGGCATGCTTTTTTCTTTGACAAAATTAAGGACATATATTCCTCCCTGGAGATATCCAATGTTGGAGGGTCAAAGGTTGATCTTCCTCTGGATTCTCTGGTAGCTCCTTCAAAGGATTGTCGCTTGAGCGCCTTTCCCCTATACTTCAAGAAGACACGGAGCGGATGTTAAGGGGAATTAGTTCTGGCTCCACTATGGAGCCCTGTCCCCTGAAGATCCTGAAACTAGGAATAGAGGCCATTGTGCCTCCTTTGACCGGAGTTCTTAATGCTGCTATTACCTCTGGCCAGTATCTGTTAACCTTCACTCACCTGAAGTCCAGGTCGTTCAACTTGAGAGATGAGACGTAAGTTCTCTCTGTCCCCCAAAAACCTATACCGCCTCACTGGATGTGTAACTCAGCTTGGCAGGAATAGATCTCCGGGGGGAAGGGGAAGATGGGACAAAATAATAAACGAAAAGACACACTCCGCTGATTGCAGTTCGACTTGACGCAACTCTTTTCCTGCTGAGGGTCTTCAGAAAGCTTTACATCAATGGATTGACATCTACATAGATAATAAGTGGAAACACGTTAATCTACCTTGCTTATAAACTACTTCTTCTTCAGCTAAAGTATACCGCATTCAAGAATATACCTTTCTGTAAACGTGGTTCAGATTCACCATAAACGTTTTCATAGCAGAGCGTTGTCTAACTTATATCTTTACAGTTGTCTGTGGAAATACAATATCAACAAAAATAACAACATTCATTTCTATATACTGATACTAATACGCAATGTGACGTAACCTTTTGCACTAACTTACTAATAATCAACTTCCATATTATTGTAGGTCTTAAATCTTAAATGTTCTGTTAAAGTCTTCCTTTTTTCTCTCTTTTGATTTTAGGCACAGTCTCTGCCGTTCGTGATTCCTGGGGACTGTTCAACAAATCCCAAGGTAAGTAATCGCAAAGTTCTATGAAACGTTAATATCGTTTTCCCTTTGTGCGCGCTCTGTTAGCAAGCGTCCTTTACACTGAAACAGGTTTCTGGAACAATGTTCATGAACCCCTCATAAAAAAACAAATCACCGTAAAGTACAATGAAAAGGTAAATACCTGATTCCCTGCATGTGCACCTCTTTCAATGCAAGCGATTATAAAGAGGCCTTACTTGACTATGTTTTCTATTTTCTTTTTGTTGCAGGTCGGACTGTGGAGAACTCGGGACCGGAAAGGAAGAATCCCCGCGTTGGTGTCTCCATAGAAATCAAGCCGGAACAGGAACGTCGCTGGAAACCTCCTCGCGCTGAAAGGTTGTCATGGAGATTGCCGAGGAACACACGGAATCGGAGCAGCACTGGACATCAGGTGAGGAAGAAGAGAAAAACGAGCGCAAGCACATTCTACTTGACTGCAGGGACTTTATAGTGTTCCTGATGGGTGGGGTTCTTCAGTTGGGGTGGGGTGAGGAAACGTGGGAAGCATGCCTCAAGTGCTGGAAAGGCAACGTGCTGCCTATGCAAATGAGCCCCTGGGCTCCAACACAATGCCTCAACTGCTGGAAAGGCAACGTGCTGCCTATGCAAATGAGCCCCTGGGCTCCAACACAAGTATTGCACCAAAGTTTCAGTCCACAAAACAAGGTAATGAGGTAAAATAAAAAACCACCATGACATGTGCAAACAAGGAATAACGTAAAAAGACTGTTAGTAATGCCCTATATAACAGAGTGATGATCCTCATAACACAGTATGAAGCTGAGCAATATTCTTTGTACAAACCCTAACAGTATCCCACTGCCTGGAAAACGGCTGTGGTTAAACCTCTCTTTAAGAAGCCCTGTCTAGATCCGGCGGAACTAAAGAACTACCGGCCTATTTCCCTGTTGCCCGTCACAGCTAAAATCTTGGAGAAACACCTGAACCTCCATCTTAGCACCTATCTGGAGGATCATCAGTTGTTAGATGGCTCGCAACATGGGTTCAGAAGTGAGCACAGTACTGAGACGGCGCTAACCATTGTTTTTAACAACATTCGACAACAGGTCGACGCAGGTCACACCATCTTGCTGATCCTTCTGGACCTAACGGCAGCCTTCGATACCATCTCTCCCATCAGATTGGCTGGGAGGCTCCGGGAAATAGGGATTGAGGGCTCTGCCCTTAACTTGCTCACATCTTTCCTTATGGAACGGGCTCAAAGAGTTAAGATTGGTCAATTCCTTTCTGCTCCTAAACGACTGTTCTACGGAGTTCCCCAGGGATCCTCATTGAGTCCCACCCTTTTTAACCTTTATGTAGCACCGCTTGCCAGGGTTGTAAGATCTTTTGGCCTAGAAGTGTTATATTATGCTGATGACACTCAAATCATGATTTCCATCACTGAGAGTGTTGAAGCATCAGCAGCAAATTTTAAAAGCTGCATGCAGCGCGGTAGCTGCATGGATGGTAGAGAACTATCTAAGACTCAATGGGGATAAAACTGAGATTTTAATTTTCGGAGACAATCAGGAGATCTGGTCCAGGGCCTGGTGGCCAGACACGCTTGGATCCTGCCCTTGTCCCGGCATCAGTGCCAAGAATCTAGGCATCATAGTTGATACCTCTCTTTCTTTGGGCCCCCAAATAAATAGAACAGTCTCCACTTGCTTCGGAATGATAAGAACCCTCAGAAAGATATTTCAATTTCTTTCCCTCTCCGCGCGGAAACAGGCAGTGGTGGCCCTTGTGTTGTCCAGATTGGACTACTGCAAAGCCCTTTGTGTAGGGATAAATAAGGGTCTCCTACACCGATTCCAACTAGTGCAGAATGCTGCAGCAAGGATGGTGATGGGCCTTCCTAAATTCCACTCTGTTGCGGCTACCATCAGGAGCATTCATTGGCTTCCTTTGGGTCGGAGAATTGTGTTTAAGGCCCTGTGTTTGGTGCACAAGGCCTTTTACAACACGGGATCCGAAGGGATAAAAAAATTGTTTCGGACATTTGTCCCTGGCAAGCAGTTAAGATCTTCCAGCAATAATCTGGTGATTGTGCCTAGATTCAGGAAATCTAGATGGGGGGGGAAGGTCCTTCTCGCTGGCTGCGGCCAATTTGTGGAACTCCCTTTCGCTCTCAATCTCGACTCTGGAAACGCATTTCTTATTCCGGAAAGCCTTGAAGACCTGGCTCTTTACCAATACGCAGTTGTAACCCCTCTATCTATGCACACCCCTGATCATGATCTCTATCCACAGCGCCTTGATGCCCATGGGCTAAGTTCGCGCTCTATAAGTCCTATATTCATTCATTCATTCATTCATTCACTGTTTTGCTGTGACCTGTATGTCCTTCCTAGTGGGCATATATTTTGACCCTGTGCCAGAGCATACACCTATGTTTCGTACTCAAACTCAAAATATGTGACAAGAAACACTCTTAAACTCATTTGGACTGCTTTAAAACAGATTCTATTATTTGCAGGTTTCAGAGGGTTTTTTAATGTCCTAACCCGAGAAAGATTGTCTAATAATCTTCTTCTGCTCAAAAATGCTATAATAATATTATAATAAACCTACACTGAGTCCACCTGCTTTCACCAGTGGAGTCAGAAGTAGAAAATGTGAGGAGAACTCATGCCTTGTTCAGTAGGAAAAACATGGCTCCACAAGGATGACATAAAATCGGCTAGGGAAATGGTCACGCGTGCACACATTGCCTCATGTATAGACTATGCCAATGTACTGTATACTAGTCTGCCCGACTATCTTTTGGACAAACTTTAGGTAGTTCAAAATGCCACAGCCAGAACCCTGCTTAACCTACCTAAGAGAATCAGCGTCAGGCAACAACTCCGTAACCTGCACTGGTTACCAGTGAAAGCATAGGTGAAATTGAATTCCATGGTTACGGCACATTCTGCCCTCCACGGGCTAGGCCCGGCATATCTTAGAAAACGCTTTCAGTTCTATGCACCAATCAGGCAGCTTCACTCTTCCTCAATGCAGATGACCTGCATCTCCAGGTTCTGCCTAAAAAGAGTAGGAGGTAACTCCCTTGCTTATAGGGCAGCGTTGGCCTGGAACCAACTCCCTGTTGGCTCACGCCATCTGTAGGAGCCAAAAAGTTTGGGAAGAGACTCAAGACTTTTCTCTTTAATTAAATAGTTCTTTCTATTTCTCTCTTTACTCACAAGGTTCGCGCTGGGACACTCTCTGAGTAGCTGTGCGCGCTACAAATGCATTAACAGAACATAACATAACATGAAAGGTTGAAAAACACTAGATTTAATTTAATTTGGTTGAATCTGTTATGTTGAACTGCCAGACTCACAGTTCTATCAGGGATGTCAGAACTTCAGTCCTGCTCTGTCTAACCCATCTTATAGTTTACGGTGGCCAAGAATATCACTACTGAGGCCACAGCATGAAAAGAAAATTAGGAAAAAACACTGCGAAGAACCCTCTTTTGGATTTGTCATGGATTCATCTAATACTCTTGAACGCTGAAAACATTTATGGAACAATCTACTGACCACAACTATCTTTGATTATAGCATATAATATACCTCTCAAGACTGAGTTACACTCTGCACCTTTGGGTGCTTGTCAAATTGGATTGCTTCCCTATAACACAGAATCCTAATATCAGTAAAATTCTTGCTTGTCTAATGATGAAAAGATATATGTAGTTAGCATATAAGTGCAGGGAATGACCATGTTTTTATGTGGTTTACCCTCCAATTTGTGTTTGATTCGTTGGCTTTGAACTCTGTGAACTTTACCCCTACTAACCAGGAGTTCACTGCTTGTTCTCCCCCTTTAAATATGTAAAGTTAACTGGCACAAATAACTTTCTTATAAGGACATTGTACACTGTGCCAAAACCCTCCCTGTAGACTGCAGCATCCATTGTGTCATCCACCTCAATAGCAGTGAAAACATGGCTGCAGAAACCCTTTTGGCAGGTAAGACATTTTGAAAATTGAATAGGTCACCCATAAGCAAACCTTGCTGCCCACAAAGGTGGGTGCAGAATATTTAAGAGTGCAAAAAGAACAGGTGATGGACAGAATGTCTAACACTCACCCCTATACAGAGATCTGGGTCTGAATCCTTCTTTTTTTTGCTCACTCCGCCATTCCAGTTTGCGCCCAGCCATATGCAAATCTGTCTTGACCGTGCACCCCATGGGAACAGACCTGCCTGAAACGCCAGCCCTGGTCCTCCCTGAACTGTAAACAAGCATCCTATGACCAGTTTTGGGGTATCATCCCTCATCAGCCAAGATAGCTTCACTGCGGTGGCAACGCAAGTACAGCCCCACAGTTGGGTATACCCATCCCACTTAGGGCGACAAATGCAAAAAGAGCAAGTGATGAATGGAATGCTGAACTATTTCAAACACTCACCCCCAGTACAGAGATCTGTGCTTAAATCCATTGTTTTTTTTTATAAAACAAATTAATTTAAGAGTGGCATGTATGATTTTAGAAGTGGCTTGATTAGGCCAAACTGACATTGCCACTGATCATACTGTAACTGGCACACAGGAACAATAAACTAATAGATTATACACTTTAAGCTATAACGTTTGACATGTACAAGCTGCAGTATCCATTCCAAGACTTTTTAATTAAATATATTGGGAATGTAACTTTAAAAAAATTACAATTACCCTGCCTGAAGCTGCTGGAGCCTAACTTGCATTAGGTTTCCATTCAATGCACAATGTCTGTCTAGCCTGAATAAGGTGTCTAAAGTGTGAAAACTCTCAGAGCAGGAACAATGGCTTTGGAGTGAGGATGTGTATTTTTCCATGGCAGATTCATGGCAGGTAGTTTAGTCGAGGTGGGCCCAGGAACTATAAATGTTAAGTGACACTTGAGAAGGCCCAGCCCCTGTTCCTATAGCCAGGCTGGTGGAAGGAAAGCAAACTCAATAACCTTTTTCAAGTGACCACAGAGTAGGGGACTGCACATTACTATGGCTATAACTCTGGGTGAGCATACTGGCTCTAAACAAGAGGAGAAGAGTTTCCTCATCTTAGATGGGATAAGGTGCACTGTGAGGTGGTTCACAGTAGGGCAAACAGGACCGTCTGCAGAAATGGGTAGGGCTGTCTGTAGGAAACTTCACCCTATTGGCTCAGGAGTACCAAGAAGTCACCAACGCCCACTAAATGGAGCCACGTGTAATTGTGGCACCCCAAGATACAATGGATCTGCAGAAGATCAGAAGAGGACTGGACCTGCTGTCAGTGACCTGTCAGGAGCCCAAAAGTACTGAACCTGCTCCATGATGTACCCAGGACAAAGAATTGTACTTCAAGAGTCAGTTAAAGTGCCCAGCTGACCAGTGGCAAGTGGACCTGGAATGGACTTTTCTGTTGGCCTCAACCTGACACCCTGAGAGTCTCTTCCTTTTTCTGAGGTCATGAGGACCTTGAATGTGTTCTCTTGGGGTTGTATGGATGCTAGAAGAAACGTTTCCTCCTGAGCTCCAAAGCTTCAATGGGATCAACTGGAAAATAATCCAACTGGCAGTTCCACAGTGTCGGATTGGATATGATCTTTGTCCCACTTAAAGGTCCCTGCACCACCCAAAAAATTTCTAATTCCCCTTCTGCGTTAGGACATGGAATGTTTTCTGGAAAAAGTCCCCAAAGCTCCAGAGTTCCACCAGAACTAATCTGCTGCAGGCATCTTTCATTCAGTTCTACAGCAGCAGCTCCAATTTCAGTGGGGATGATTTTTCGTCTCAAAAAGGGACAAAGTCCAATTCTGCATTGGGATTTCAACTCTTTTTTTCTTCAAAAAAGTGTCAAAGTCCTTTTTCTGGTTGGAATTAAGACATTTTAAAAGACTGCCAGACTTTCCCCAAGGCTAATCCACTTGGTGTATCCAACCAAGTCTCCATCATAGTCAGCCTCACATTGAACGAGGTTCTGTTTCATCAATTTCTAGACTAGCACTGGTCATTAGTGTTATTTGATGTTATGTTACTTACAACTTTAAAAAATAAAATCTCTGGTTCCCCTTATTTCATTTGTGTTGTTTTGGTATAATTTTGCTTATTACATTTTATTCTATTTTTCCAATGTTGTTTGCAATTTCTATTAATTGGTGTTTTTACTTTATTACAATTTTGCTAATGTAAAATGCTTTACATATTTCCCTAAGTTATGTCTGCCTCCTTTGTGCCATAGCAACCAGGGTGTTTAGCTCAAGTTAATTTAGAGACCTGGAGGGTTCACCCTGACAAAGATTATTACTCCTTGAGAAGGGGAGTTGCCCACCCCAAATAATAAAACGTGTTTTAGACTACTTGAATGAATATGGATTCAGTTTGCATTTCGCTCTGAGATTCCAAATCCAGTAATTCTTTCAAAGTATCAGGAGATTAAGGAGATTGCAGCTCCTCACCTCAAACATAGTAAACTTTGAAATGTATATGTCACAAACACATAAATATATTTGTATGAACTTGAAGTCTCAGTTCATTCAAACTCAAATGGGTTTGTAAAGAAATGCAACAAAAACGAAGCTGCTTGTGCTGCGTTATGTTATTTTTCAACTTGGGAGGTATTCCATGTACGGAGCATGACCATTCCCATGCATCCACCCATGGTTGTTTGTGCATTCCCAGACTTACTAAAGCTAGTAAACTTGGATATGTGTCAAAATGCTATGCCTTCCTGAGTGAGGCAAAACAAGGAAAAACATCTATATTTCTCCTCATTATTTCCTCTTTCCATGTGTGCTGCATTCCGTATCTACATGTAGAAAGAGGAAGATGCCTCTAAGAATTGTTTTTGTGCAGGAAGGTGTCCCTTCCTGCACAAAAATAATTCTGCTTGTAACGTAGCACCCTTGCACTATATTACTGCTACTGATTTCTGCATATTCTCATTCTCACTAGTACTTTACTCCCTCTTGATCCTTCTCTTCAAATTAGTCTTACTTCTACTCTTACTAAAACTTGCTGCTATTGTTATTTGTACTTATTACTGCTTTTGTTTACGTATGTCAACTTCTACTCCTACTTCTTCCCACTAATATTTATTCCTGCTTACTAAAGTTTTGTCATACTATCCCCTTACCACTGCCTCTCTGCCCATGCCCCTCTTTTCATTTCCGTCTGCCCTATCCCAGTGTATGTTCCCATGTCCCAATCCCTTTCCCGCTCTCAGTCCTGTTCCTTTCTACACATCTGTTCTAATGTTCCTCTATGCCTGTCTCTATTTCCCTGCCTGCCTGTCCTTGTTTTTGTCTCTCTCTGTCTCTCTGTCCATGTCCCTCTCTTAGTCCCTCTGGTCCTTTGCCCATGACTATGTCCCTATCTTACTATGCCTCCTCTCTCTCCGTCCTTCTATCTCTCTGTCGCTTTACCTTTAATCATGTCTCACTGCCAAGTCCATCTATTTCTGCTCCTATGCATATCATGTTTTATCTGTCCATTTTACTCTGTACCTCTCCCCAAGTCCTGAACTCGGTCTCTTTCCATGTTACTTTTCTTCTGGCCCTTTACTATTTTCCCAACATGTCTGCTTCTGTCCCTGTTTTGCTTTTCTTGTTTATCTGTCCCTACCTCTCTTTGTCGTGCTGTTTCTTTGACCATGTCCCTGCCTATGTCCCTCTGCCCAAGTTCCTATCAGCTCACCCTGTTATCTCAGTCCATCTATCCTTTGGTTAATCTAAATGTCCTTCTGTCTTTGTTCTGTTCCTCTCTGTGGGTCCTTTTGTCCCATTTCCTTGTTTCCTGTCTCTCTTTGTGTTTACCTGTTCCTCTAGCGCTGCCAATGACCCTTTGAAATGTATCCCCTCTATCAAGGATGGGAGTAGCTAATGTAAATTAACTCTCTCAACAGAGTTTATGAATTGTTAATGATTTTGGTAAAGACTAATGCCTAAAAGATCAAGCGGCAACCGTGGACATATAGTCATGTGAAAGCGCCTCAAAGAAAGTCGAAAAATATGGCCGACCAGGATGGAGCACTGATCTGATACAAGAAGTGGATTTGGCCCAGTCGGCACTTGCCTTCAGGCTTAAAAAGTTTTTCAAGACAAATGTTCTGAGAAGGTAAAGTTCAGAGGGGAAAGGCTGGAGGTGGTGTGCGAGGAAAGTGCCTCATCATCAGGGAGGCACTGGATGAAGTTGTGATGAAGATTCTACATTTAGAATAGTCACTTTTTTGGAAGTCGTAAATCTCCAGGGGACGAGGCAGGAGGCTGTAGCCAATGAGAGATCCAGGAGGTCAGTACTCCTTTGGCAAATGGCCGCTGAATAGGGTTTTATGCTCTGGAGAACAATGTAGCTGGAGCAGCCATGAAGTCAGGCCGATGGGAAGTGCTCCTTGGGCAGATCAATGATCAGGTTTGTCCTGGTCTTCTCTCAGTTCTCAAGAAGTTGTTCCCCAAATTTTTTATTGTGGCCTTCAGCAACACAATCAGGGGTCCAGGACTGGTAGGGCACCACTTGGGAGTTCAGGACTCATTCAAGCTGGATCCAGGCATGGGTCCAAGATTTTGGGAGCCCTTTATGTCCCTGTTGCTCTGAACAGAAGGCCAGCAAACTAGCCTTTTGAGTCGCTCTGGTAGTCCTGGGTTCAGGTGAAGCTGCAGGGTTTAAACTATCCTCTGAGGGTTGAAGGAAGGCTCCAGGTAGGAAAGCAGTTCTGCCAGGTGCAGCAAATCAGTCTTGTTGAGTATACAACATGCCACAGCCACAAGCATTCCTCTGAGAGTACTTCCACAGTCCCAGAAAGTGAACTGAAGAGTGGGTCTGAGGGCCCTATTTTTATACATGGTGCCTTCTTTGAAGTTGGGAGAAGTTTTTAGAGGTTTTTCTTTGAAGTGCTTTGAATTTCCAGGCTCCCCTGCCCTGGCTCCAAGCTGGCCGCAGAAACAATTTGGAGGAAACAAGCCCTTTGTGCGAAGGCAGAGCACAGACTATTCAGTTGCAAGTAGGGCTGTATCTAGCTCCAATCCCCCATCCTGTCAGCAGGTGGCTCATTCAGGCGAAAAGTATAACTGCCCGTTACAGCATGACATGTGACCCAGTGGAGGATGCAGGCACCACATTGCTAAGGACAGGAAAATGACAACTTCTAAAATTGTCACTTTCAAAATTGTAATTTAAAATCTGACTTTACCATTAACGAGGATTTCTAATTAAAATTTCATAGATACCGAAGATGAAATGCTCCTCTGTCCCCATTCAAAAGTTAGCACTTATTAAATTCAATAAGGCAACAAGAGGCAATAAAGGTGTTTAGCTACCAGGACATGTAAAACCTAGAAATTACATGCCCAATCTTTCAATTACAATGCACCCTGCTCTATGGGGTACCTAGGGCCTACACTAGAGATGATTATATGTAGTAAAAAGGGTAGAATGAGACTTGGCAAGGTGGCTATTTTTCCAAGTGAAATTCACAGTTTAAAACTGCATGGAGGTTGCAATGGCAGTCCTGTGAAATGTTTTAAGGAGCTATTTACATGGGGGAACAGTACGTTCTGCAGGCCTACTACTAGTATTACATTTACGGGCCCTGAGATTAGGGTGTACCACTCTTCAAGGGACTTATAAGTAAATTAAATATGCCAATCAGGTGTAAACCAATTTACCCATGTTTAGGGGAGTGAGCAAAAGTAGTTTAGCACTGGTTAGCAGTGTTAAAGTGCACAGAGTCCGAAGGTCAACAACAAAAAATTCAGCAAAACAATGGAGGGAAACAGTCAAACGTTTTGGGGGAAGACCATCATAAGACTGAGAGGTCGAACATCTTCCTTTTGCCTTTTTGTAAGCCTGTCATTCACAATATCTTCAAGCAAATTTAGAAATATGTGTACCTTGTTTTAGGTAATGGATTTTTAAATATTGTGTTTATTAGAGATTTGCAATTTGCTGTGTATTCTCATTATGATAAATGCGAACTGACTGGTTCCTTTTTATGAATTATCAAATGGAAAAGTAGTTATTGTGCTTTTATGATTATTATCTATAATTAACTAAAGTAACGATCAAACAAATGTACAAAATGTTTCATCCCAAGAATGAACATCAACCCACCAAAATCCTAGAGGTAGTGGAAGTGACATCACATGCCCTTTGACACAATGTCATCACAGCAAGTGACATCATATGACTCGTCTTCTGAGGAAATTATGCAACATACATGATCTGTGACCATGAAAACACATCAGTAATTACATCATTAAACTCTACAATTAAGGCATGATTATTAATATACTATAGTAATTAGTAAAGCAAGTGCATGTATATTTTTCTTACTATGTGTAGTTTAGCGAGGTTGTCTGGAGCATTATGAACTGTTGGAAAATATCTTACTGCATTGATATGTTAAGCAGTTACTGTAATGTGCAAATTGTCAAGAGCAGCAACATCAGGCCCTTCAAAGTGTGTGCTTGCCCAGTGTCTTGCACTGCATGCAGCATCGACTTTGGAAGAAAATGCTCTAACCAGGCTTTGACAGCACCCTCAGCTGATGGCTGCAATCATTCATACAAGAAAAATGTATAGATATGTCTTTAAATGGGAAGAAAAAAGTGGGGGCTCTCTAAAAAGAAACATGTAAAAAAACATTTCTGTGATTTCCATTGTGTGCCACCCAACCAGTATTTTGGTTTCTCTCCGAGACATATAACACAAAAACTAACATACACCTAAAACCTGTCAGCACTATTGGCTTTGTCAATGGTTGTTAGCTGTTGAAGATTAATGATTAACAACAATGATTTGGTATAAATAGTTAACATTGGAAATGTTTCAATCCTGGAATTTTGAGACTTTGAGTTTCACATTATTGAGGCCTGCAGAAGTAGAATTTGCCTTCAGCTATGTATGCTTTCTGTCAGACATGTATGCCCTTTTTCTCTGCTCATCTCGTCCATCTGCACATCTTAAACCTCATCTCTTTTCTCTTCAGCACCCTCTTTTCACTCTCCCCCAAATGCACTTCCTTGCAACTCCCTGGCTACACCACCCCCAAACATGCACTGCACTCACTCACATTTAAGCACTTTATTGTCTACCTTTTTACAGCTGTTCTAAGTGCAGGTAAATATAAAGCAGTGATATTGGTTGTGTATTGATATGCAGAACTTCAGACTCAGAGAGGCCATCCAGTGAGTGATCTGGCATTACATGACAAACCCAAACTGACATCGACCAACTGAGGAACATTCTAGAATGCTTTTTGTTGGTGACTTAGCGATGCAGGACTCAAGCAAAAGAATGTTAGTCTTCACTGTGCGACTCCTTTTAGTAATGACAAAGCAGACTTCTCGTCACTTCCTAGAAAATTCTTAACTTCTCAATACCACTCGTCATATTTCCAGAATCTACACGCCTCTATCTTTCTAATGCACCAAACACAGCAGCGTAAACCAACTGGCACAGGCATAAACTTCAGGACAGACTGACAGCCAGTGGACACCAGTGACAGGTGAGTTGTGTCTCTTTTACAGCTGTGATGAAATAGAAAACTGTGGCACCAACAAATGAAACACCTTCAAATGACAGGGCCTCAGTCACAATTAATGACTCTGGACAGTGAGTGTTTGCTGCAGTCATTTGTATGTAAGTTGCAGGTCAAACTTACAACTCCAAAGAGATAGCTCGGTGGGTAATTCACTTGCAAACTGAGCACATCCAGCTCTTGCACACTATGCGGAGCAGCTCTGTTAGTTCTTACACACAGTTTAAAGAAATATAAAGGTGGGCATCATCACTTTTGCATTAAGGCCTGGATTTACGAACCTTTTGTGCATCACAACACAGCAAGGCAACTTGCTGAGCTGTGTTGCATGAAAGGGAGAGAGCAGAAGTGTGCCACAGGTACTAAGATATGATAAACGTCTGCTCTCTCATTGAGCTGGCGCACTTCAGGCAGCCAGCCGGCAACACATGCACCCTTGTGCCATCATGCAGGGTGCTTGCGTTACGGGCAGGAATGTTTTTGTGTAGAAAGGTAAAGCTTCCTGCACAAAACCAGTTGTTGGACACATGTTCATCTTTCCATTTGTGCTGCAGATTGAAGATATTTCTCCTCATTACCCCTCTCTCGGGTAACCTCAGCATTTGGGGGTGCACCCTAGTTAACCGCGTTTATTAAATCTGGGTTTGCATCAATATACAGGAGTAGAGGAAGGGGAATGCCCAAGCTCCACACATGTAGGACGTACCCGACACAGTGCAATGAAATACAATGCAAGGTGCTGCTGTTTTCACAAGGCCACGTGAGGCAATGTAAATCAGCCCTTGTCTGGCTTTGCAAGTGTCAACTGGCATTTTGTGTTGTGGCTGCACAGAAAAAGTGCTACAAGTGATGCAGAATATTAGTAAATCTGGGCCCAAGTGTGTTGCATCCTATGATAAACACATCAACCCACATTTTTATTTCAATGGGAACATTATGCTTAGCTCTGACTGTGTTCTTCCATCACTGAACCTATTTAGATAAAGGTCAACACCTAAGGCAAGCTGAGGATTTAATGCATTTTTCATTTGTTGAACAAATATATACATTTATGTTTTTCTGCCACAGACCCCATTATATGACATGCATCACAAGCATTAACTGAATAATTGCATATTATAATCCATCAAACTTATGAACAACCATAAAGAAGGCAGTTGAGGAATCTGCAGCGCTCTGATGCTTCATTCAGCAGGCTTAAAGCGCTGAGAGAAAACCCATTCTGCCACTCTTTTTGTGGGAATCTTTCCTAGACACTATCACAAAATTAATTTGGCTTATGGTATATGGATATATTTAATCTTGCTTCGAATCCCAAGGATATCTGCACTCAACTGAAAGCGACTCTAACTCCACTCTCTATGAACAAGTAATTTAAGGAACATGGATCGAGATATACAAATGTTTTTTCCAGTTGCAAACCCATCAATTAGGTAAAATACAGTGTGTGAAAATGTAGAAACCCTTTCACACATGTGGTAAGCACATTTTATGATTTAGCAAAGTTTTACCGAATCACAAAATTGGTTTAGAATTGATCATGAAGGGGATATTAGGGGCCAGTTTCAATTCAGTAACCCAATCTAACTGTAATTCCAGTTGATTAGTACAGGCGCCTAACATTTTAGAATAGAGGAGGAAAGCTTTAGAGGGGTTGTGTAGAGGTCCAGAGGGCAATTGCCTACTCTCACTGAAGTTCTAATTAGTGTATTCCCAAAGCTATGTCTGAGATTTGCAAAATGTATATCAAACCTTATTATGTTCAAAGTGAGCTAGAAATATTTTGTGATCAAAATATCGACCATCAAGTATTTATAGGTAAGTATTTACTTAACTCCACCTCTATCTATCTATCTATCTATCTATCTATCTATCTATCTATATATCTATATATATATATATATATATATATATATATATATTCACTGAAAAAACCATAGGTTTTATGGACAGTTATAGTTAGTTGGACATTGCACTCGTACAAAACCCGTGAAATTCCCCCGTTATAGTTAGTTCAGCTAACTATAACTCGCGCCTCCGCAATGCACTGCTGATGACGTCACATATTACATCACTCATGACATGGTCAGTGACATCACTGATGACATCATCAAGTGACTGTGTGTTTCTGTAAAGTTTAAATATGTTTAATATATATAGGGAAAGGCGTATTGCAGAATGAGTGGGTGTATAAGTGTCTAAATGGATGATTTAGTACGTGCGTGACTGACTCTACAAGTGAGTGATTAAACGTATCTTACTGAATGCATGGGTTAGTGATTAAACTGTGTGAATGTCCGTATCCGTCTGTTTGTCGGTGTGTAAGTGGATGCATGGATTTGCGAATAGCTACATGAGTGTCTATATGGGTTATTGATTGGTTCACAGAGTATCTGTGTGGCTGCCTGAGTGTTTGTGTGGGTGGGGTGTGTGTGACTCTGTACATAGATGTGTGAGTGGGTGATTCACAGGGTGCATGATTTCAAGAGTGCATCTGTGATGGACTGCTTGGGTGGGTGAGTGTGTGTATGGGTGTGTTAGTGAGTGAATGTATATCTCAGTGGTACATGTGCGAGTAACTACATATGTAAAAGGCAGTATATATGTGTGTTAGAGTATTTAAATGGCTATAAGTGAGAGTGTGTGATTGTGAGAGTGGCTGTATGGATGCATGTGTGCTTGTATCAGTTATTGTATAAGAGCATAAGAATGTGCTAGTATGTGTATGAGTAAGTGAGCTGGTGTGTGTATAACTGTATAGGTGAGTAAATGGGTGTGTGATACATTTTTTGCATGCCTGACTAGGTGTGTGAGTACCTCTATGGATGAGTGGCAGTGTGTGAGTGTTTATATAGGTGTATGAGTGCATATGATAATCCTGTACTGAGTGACTGTAAGTATGAGTGACTGTACAGGTGAGTGAGTGAATGTATGTGTAGACCTAAGAATCAGTGAGTGGGTATGTAGTTATTGGTGTTGGAGTGTCTATGGTTTTGCGAATAGCAGTCTGTAATTTAGAGTGGGTGTATGAAAGGTTATATTAAGGTGTGAGGAGGTGCATCAGATTATCACGTAGATGATGTCATCAGTGATGTCATTTGAGATGTCATCAGTGATGTCATCAGTGATGTCACTGACCATGTCATGAGTGATGTAATATGTGACGTAATCAGCAGTGCATTGCGGGGGCGCGAGTTATAGTTAGCTGAACTAACTACAACGGGGGAATTTCACGGGTTTTGTACGAGTGCAATGTCCAACTAACTATAACTGTCCATAAAACCTATGGTTTTTTCAGTGAATTTCAAAGGTTTTTTAAATGCTAATTTCTAACTATAACATGCATGAAACCTATGGTTTTTTCAGTGAATTTCAAAGGTTTTTTAAATGCTAATTTCTAACTATAACGTGCGTGAAACCTATGGTTTTTTCAGTGAATTTCTAAGGTTTTTTAAATGCAAATTCCTAACTATAACATGTCTGAAACCTATGGTTTTTGTCAGTGAATTTCAAAGGTTTTGTAAATGACAATTTTAAATGTATAAATTGTTATATTTATTTTTTTGATACTGATTTACTACATTTTTTTAAACTATTTATTTTTAGATATTTTATTTTTTAAATTACATTGTAATTACATTATACATTACATTACAAAATATACTTTCTCACAATCAATTACTTTAGTTTAAATACTTTGCAAATAGGCAATAGACTTTTAAGTACAGTAGTTACAGTTGTTGCAATGGGCAACACAATTTCAAACACAATGCAACATTGAGCTCAATGGGAATTTCTAGTTAAATGCAATTAGTTACTTTATGGATTACTTTTCTAACCACAGGACTGGATCCTAGACTCAGTCTTGGGACATCTCCTGTAAACAGTTAAATAAAAGCGTTTTGGTTACAGTAGTGATTTTTAAGGAACATTATTGTATTTTAAAAGTTGACACTTAGAAACTTTTTCACATAGAATCACCAATGTTATCCTATGGGAGGAAATTCACTTAGCAGGTAAGTAGTGTTATTGTTACTTTTTCTTACTCAGTGGTGGATCCTGGATCCAGAACTGGTGCATCTCCTGTACATAGTTGAAAGAATGCGTTTAAGTCATACAGGGGATTTTTAAGGAATATTTGTAGTTTGTGAAAATCGACACTGAAACTTTTCTGCTGAAAACCAGACAATGGATTCCTATGGAAGGAAATACAAGTTACTGGTAAGTACTGTTAGAATTACTTTTCAGGGTCAGTGCTGGGCTAAAAGATGCAGCTCTGAGGTCTCTCCTGATAACAGGTGAGTAAATCAGAATTCGTAGTTCGGCTGATTTTAGATGAATATTTTAAAGTTCCAAAACTCCACACTTAGAAGAATTTCCAAGTGAAACCAGTCAATGTTAGCCTATGGAAGGAAATTCAAGTTACTGGTAAGTACGGTTAAAATTACTTTTCAGGATCAGTACTGGGCTCAAAGATGCAGCACTGAGGTCTCTCCTGATAACAGGTGAGTACATCGGAATTCGTAGTTCGGCTGATTTTAGAGGAATATTATAAAGTTCCAAAACTCCACACTTAGAAGAATTTCCAAGTGAAACCAGTCAATGTTAGCCTATGGAAGGAAATTCAAGTTACTGGTAAGTACGGTTAGAATTACTTTTCAGGATCAGTACTGGGCTCAAAGATGCAGCACTGAGGTCTCTCCTGATAACAGGTGAGTAAATCGGAATTCGTAGTTCGGCTGATTTTAGAGGATTATTTGCGCAATGGTGAAGGAAGGGGTGGGGCCTGAGGTGACATGTCTGCAAACACGCCCGTGGCGCGTGTTTAAGTTGGGGGATTAAGTCCCCATGAATCATGAGGGTCCCTGAGGTCCAACTAGCCCACCCTGTACCTCCAGTATGCGCCAGGGAGCTGCATTGCAGAGAGGTGTTCAGAGGCCACGCCCCTTTACACCTCTCTGCAACGCAGCTCTGTGGCGCTTTCTGGACGTACCTGGTGGGCTAGTTGGCCCCCAGGGACCCTCAGGATTGAAGGGAATTTAATTCCCCATCTTAAAATGCGCCACAGGGCCTGTTTGCACACATGTCACCTGAAGCCCCGCCCCCTCCCTTCACCACTGTGCAAACGTGCCCCGTGGCGTGTTTTAAGTTGGGGGATTAAGTCCCTTGGATCCTGAGGGTCCCTGGAGTCGAACTAGCCCACCATGTACCTCCAAAAGCGCCACAGAGCTGCGTTGCAGAGAGGTGTATAAAGGGGCGTGGCCTCTGTACACCTCTCTGCAACACAGCTCCCTGGTGCATACTGGAGGTTCCTGGTGGGCTAGTTGGCCCCCAGGGACCCTCAGTATTCAAGGGGAATTACTTCCCTTCTTAAAACGCGCCAGGGGGCGCATTTGCACACTGCTGCAGGGAGGGGGCAAGGCCTCCGGCACGATGCCGTTTTTTTTTTTTTCCTTTTTTTTTTATGAGAAGGGGGCTGCGTGGCCCCCTTTCCCTCAGCCACTTTTGGCCCCGGAGACCCCATTCCCCGGGGCCTGAGCATTTTTTTTTTGTTTTATTAAAAAAAAAAAACGGGAAGGGGGCCGCGTGGCCCCCTTCCCTGGGCCTCTATTGGCCCCAGGGACCCCATCCACCGGGGCATGCCCTCTTTTTAAAAATGTTTTCAAAAAATATTTGGAGGGGGGCTGCGTGGCCCCCCTCCTCAGGCCATTTAAGGCCTCGGGGACCCCAACCCCCGGGGCGTGGCCTCTCGTTGGAGACTGTGGGGGGGTCCCTAATCCCCCCACAGTCCCAGCCGGCTCCCCGCCTCCTGCGGGAGCCGGCATTGCTTTTCCACATGGGGAGCAGCTAACATGCTGCTCCCCGTGTGGAGAAGCAATTGGGTTTGCATTTTGAAAGAGAGAGCAGGTTTCCTGCTCTCTCTTTCAAAATGCAAACCAAGTTTGCTATGACAGGACGGGAGCCGCGATGCTCCCGTCCTGTCATAGCAAACTACAGTGTCCCGGGGGTAGGCACCCCAGGACACTGCAGGAGTTCGCCCTGGGGGGTGGCGGCCCCACTCCCAACTTGTTCAAAGCCCCGGGGAGGTGGTGGTCCCCAGGGCTCTGGGGGTCCGTAACGGACCCCCATATTTAAATTTAGTGCCCTGGGGAGGTGGCGGTCACCGGGGCGTGTGGGGGGGCTGGAGCCCCCCCACACAGGTTAAAAAAAATAAAAATAAAGAAGCCCCGGGGGTGGCGGTCCCTGGGGCAGCGGGAGGGCAAAGAGCCCTCCCGCACCATTTTTTTAATAAAGCCCCGGGGTGTGGCAGTCCCCGGTGCTTGGGGGGTCTTAGAGGCCCCCCACATTACAACTAAATAACTACAACTAAATAACCCCTGCATGCCCCCGGGACTTGGGCCACCCGGGGGCAAAATACCATCGAGGCGCGGGAGACCGCACTTCGATTTTTTTTTTTTGGCAGGATCCGCGCACCCTGAGCGCATCCTGCCGATTTTTTTTTAAAAATGCTTTTTTCTGCCCAGGGGGTCCTTGTGGGACCCCCTGAGCAGGCCTAGGGGGTCAGGGTGTTTCTACCCTGCCCCCTTTGTGCGTTTTGCGCACTTGTTTTTGTGCCTCGGTTCTACCGAGGCACAAAATGGCTGCCAACACTTCCTGATTCGGAATGTTGACAGCCAGCTGACAGCCAATTAGCATGCAGCTCGTGATCGGGACGGTGCGCGCAGGGTGCACTGAGGGTTCGCGGATCCGACGCGGCCATAGATATATATGTGATTTTACTTGTTAATTTCTCAGGAACTACTGAACGGATTTACACCATTTTAGAAAAAGGCACGAGTCTGAACCAAGGGCTACCTCTTTGCCAAATTTGGTGTAATTCCGATCAGCAGTTCGGGCTGTAGCCGCGATGAACGGTACCTATGGAAAAATGAATGGGGAAAACATGTTTTGGGAACCCCCCTTTTTCTCGGCCCCCGCTTGACGAATCACCCCGAGACTTTCAGGATAGGAGCGGACCAGAGCGCCTCACCAAGTTAGAGAATTTCGCGAAGATTCGTCAACCGGCGCCAACGTTATTTCAAATAGAATGTTGCGGATTTCCTATGGATAATAGGTCCTAACTATAACTATCTACTGGCGACCGCCAGTAGATAATATATATATATATATGTATATACATATATATACATATATATATTCACTGAAAAAACCATAGGTTTCAGGGACGTTATAGTTAGAAATTAGCATGTCATTTGAGATGACATCTCAGATGACATTACTGATGACATCACTGTTGACATCATCCAGTGACTGTGTGTTTCTGTAAAGTTTAAATATGTTTTATATATGCCAAGGTGTATTGAAGTATGAGTGGGTGTAGGAGTGTCTGAATAGATGATTTAGTAGGTGCGTGACTGACTGTATAAGTGAGTGATTAAACGTGTCTTACTGAATGCATGGGTTAGTGAGTAAACTGTGTAAATATCTGTAGCAGTCTGTCAGTTGGTGTGTAAGCGGCTGCATGGGTTGGCGAGTAGCTACATGAGTGTCTATATGGGTTATTGATTGGATGTCTGAGTATCTGTATGGGTGCCTGAGTGTCTGTGTGGGTGGGTGGGGGGTGTGTGACTCTGTGCATAGATGTGTGAGTGGGTAATTCCCTGGGTGTATGGGTTCAAGAGTCTGAGGGAGGGAGACAGTTGGGCTGTTTGTGCATTCACTCTAGACAGTCACACAAAGGGAGCTGAGGTGTGCCCTGCATGTCCTGATGGCCCATCACCAGACTGATGGGCCTTTCTGAGCTAGAGTCGTAAGAGGAGTTGTCACTGACACCTGAATAGGGCTGTGCCTGTCTTCCTACAAAGCTGTCTCCACCCCCTTTTAGTGTGCCGGGAGCCTGGACAGGGAAAGGCAGGGTATTGTGCACTGCGAAGACATTCCTTTGAAGTTTGCCTACTTCAAAGACAGAAACTGGTATAAGTACTTGAGCTGTGAAACTATAACATCAAAACACTTCTGGACTAAAGAGGAGATTCTGACAAGAAGAACAGCTGCAAAAGCTGTAGGAAGGGAATTGTGACTCTGCCTTTTGCTGTGTTAAGCTGGCCTGCTGCTTGCTGCATCTGACTTGGAGAGTGAAAGGACTGGACTTTGCTTTTTATAACCGGCTACCAAGGTTCTCCAAGGGCTGTTGTGTGCTTGCCTCCTGTTAACAAGTCTCAGGACCATCAAAGACTTCACCTGAAGCCCCTGAATGCCTCTGCTGGGAGGTCCGACCTGCCAAGTGGTGCCAATTCCAGTTCGGGGCCCTTAGAGGTGGTTCTGCTGCAAGGAAGCCCGGAAATCCATGCAATGACCTTCAGCGCTTCTTTTTCCCGCCACATCCTTGGCATGCAGTTGACGAACCAATGCATCGGTGTGATGCGGCTGAAGAATCGACACAGTGCCTGTCGTGCGGCTGACAGGATTGCAGCATCCTGAGGCCTGAGCACCTTATCTCTGACCTCCACTCTGATTCCGACGCAGGCCCTAATGTGTGGCTGAAGAAATTGGTGCATCACCTGCCCACAGCTGAAAAATCAATGCAGCGCCTGCTTCGCCTCCGCCACATCGACCCCAGCGCGTCTGGATGTTCAACGCTGTCACCTGTACAGCAAGTTTTTCTTCTACGTAGCTCAGCAATAAGGAACCAAGGCCACGTATCCGGAAACTGACGCATCACCTCTCCTAGCAGTAAGGATTCTACGCATCCGTGCGCGTGGCAGTAAGCAGTCAATGCATCTCCTCCTCTGCACCACAGCAAGAAATCGATGCATTACCTCCTCTGGCAGAAAGGAATTAATGCATTACCTCCCATGCAAGTAAGGAATTGAAGAATTGCTTGGTTTTTCGGCTCCTCATCTCCCATGCGCCTGTTTTTGTCTTTGATTTTGGCGCGTCTCAGGTACTTTGTGATAAAAGTGATGCATCCATAGTTTACTATGTACTGAACTGTTTTGAACACTTTTAAAAGTGTTATCTTTGCTTGTGTATGTTGGATTTTTGTTTGTTTGGTCTTGTTCTATTCAGATAAAGATTGGTCATTTTTCTAAACTGGTGTGGTGTCCTTTTGTAGTGTTTTCACTGTGTTACTGTGTGTTTACGTACACATACTTTACACATTGCCTCTGCAATAAACCTGACTGCTCATGCCAAGCTACCAAGGGGTGAGCAGGGGTTATCTTAGCTGTGTAACCCCCTTACCCTGACTAGAATAGGAGTCCCTACTTGGAAAGGGTGCACGCCACTGCCAGCAACATACCCCCATTTTAAACACCAAGTAATTAGATTAGTGAGGGGGCTAGAAGGGGAGTGTTAGGGAAACCTAGCCATGCCAGTGGGTTGTCTTAGCCACATCTAACTCTTCAGGTGAAACTTTCTCCCTTTTGGATTTCACAAGAATAGTGCTTTCTGGGACAAAAATATACCACACTTTGGAGGAAGTGATCATACACCTGGGTGGCACCCTGCATCCCATTGGTCAGGGGTGCCCCCTTTTGACGCCCAGGAATAGTGAATAAATACTGGAGCGCTGCATGACAACTTAAATCCCTGCCTGGAATAATCAAGAGAAGAACGACTGCCCTGCTGTAATCCCTGGTCTGCACCCCAAGTGGACTGCACTCATAAGGACTGCACCAGATGCACACTTTGGAACTACAGCCCTAAGGACTTTGCCTTGCTTAAAAAGGACTAATGAGTGACTCCCTGATAGCAACAGGTACAAAAGAGGTACAAGAGATCTGCTGCCTGAAACAACTAGGAGAAGAAAGACTGCCCTGCTGGAACCCTGATCTGAACCCAAAAGATTGCACTCTGAAGGACTGCACTAGCTGCATAATCTGGTACTAAAACCCTAAGGAATTTGCCTGGCTTCACAAGGATTAAAGAGTAGACTCCCTAAAAGCTATAGGTTAACAGAGTCCACCTGCATCATCTCCACCAAGAAGTCCCCATCCTGGAGTGCGTCCAGTGGACTTTTGAGGATTTGGCCAGGTACATGTTTGGAATTGAAGTCCCAACATCACAAGTACCATCTCAGAGCTTCTAAACTTTTAGATTGGTTTTTGGACCCTTTGAACCCACAAAAGGAATTTCAAGAAGAAGCTCTACAAGTTTGGGGAAGTTTGGAGCAACTTTTGTAAAAGATCCATAAATTGGCGAGGTGCATTATGGGTGTTGTAGTCCCAGATCCCAAGAGGCAAACCAGAGCATCTGAACCCCTGGCTGGTGGTGTGGACCACTTTCCTGCATCAAGAAACACTTCTGGAAGTAAGTGTAAAAGTGTTACATTGTGGATGGGCTCATCTCTGAACTTTGTTCCAGTCCAGCGTGACCCAATTTAAACCCTTTCAGCTCTATTTGCTTCTAAGCACTAGTTTTACTTCTAATCTTAGAAAATTCATATCTCTGGTTCCTTACATCGAATTTTTGTTGGATTGGTGTCTATTTGTTCATAACAATATAACCTATGGTTATAAATTGTTGTTGGATTTGTATTGTGTGTTGTGTTTTACTTAGTTAATGTATTTATGTTTTTGAATGCTTTACACGCCTGTCTCCTAAGTTAAGCCTGCCTGCTGGTTGCCAGCTACCAAGATTTGAGCAAAGGAATAATTTATTGAGACCTTGAATGAACCTCTCATTGTGATTGTAGCCCTATTACTAGTGGTAGGTCCCTACTTAGCCCTACCAATAAACCACTATCCAGCAGAGTTATAATACACCAAGAGACAAATTAATCCCTTCTTGGAATCCCCCCTATTTTATAACATATTTTATTGATTTGTATATATGCAGCATAAAAACAAAACAAATACCAGCGATGCAGTCACATTTGTAGTCCCAGCGGCACAGTCGCAACACATGGGAGAATAAATAGAGAAAAATACAGCAGTCCACTAACGGCATTCCAGGTGGGCAGCAACAATGCACATCTACAGAGGCACACTCTGGGTCCCGCGGAGAGGCATGTGGAAAAAGGTGTAGGGAAGGGAGCTGTTGATCCTTACCGACCCTATTGGAGGGGTGCACCCCCCCCAGCATTCCCAAGGAACATTCAGTCAGTACTGATGACATTAATCTTTCAGAGTGCCCATGTGAGATCACACTTGCGGGGGCCCCATGTGCTTTGTACACCAATTTTTTCTTTACCGCACAGTAATCCATGCCCCTCTTCCACTTATGGATGGGGGGGGAAGATTCAGCCCTCCAGTGTGGGCGACATCCCTCTTGGCTACTAGATGTGCTACAGCGAGCCACCCAATTTGTCCATGATATCCAGCAACACAACTTTAGGGTCAAACTCCAGCCTTAGCACCTTGCCCCATCCTATCAATGATCCCAGTCCATAGTCTCCTTGCCGCTGGGAACTGCCACAGCATGTTATATAGGGAAGCAGGGGAGTGACGACAATGCAGAATCTCCAGTCCAGGAGCTCGTACCATGCGCTAGTGCTTCTCGGGGGAATAATAAATTCCATGAAAGATTCTGAATTGGATCAGATGCAGGCACATGGAAATGGCCAGCTCACGTGGGGCCATATTCGCCTCTGTCACTTCTGTCCATCCATCGTTCTCTATAGCAGGAAGCCTGGGACAGACAACCCAGATTTAAATACATCGATTTGTTTAGAGATACAATTGTGTTTCTAAATAAATCAATCTATTTAATATTTTTTGAGGTATATGTCTAGGAAAATGAGAGGGGCGCAGCCCCAGAATCCTGAAGGAGAAACCGCCGCTACAAAGCTTGTAAAGGGAGCTTAATTATAAGATAATGCCTTATGTAGCATAGTTTAATTTTGCAGTAATTTTTCATAAATGCATATAAACATAAAAAAAGTTTTTTATGGCATTTCAGTTAATTGCAGGATGTCAAACAACTGCACTAATGTAATCACATTAGCCATACATTTGATATTTGAGAATACTAAATATTTACAGAGCATGACATACATTTTGCACTTAAATTGTTGGTTATGCTTGTTAAAGGATGAATTGCTGTTCAATGTATACATATTGGATCAATGGAAAATGAAGGGCTTTTAAACCGGTGACTTAAATGTTACACACAAATCTCTAAATCAGGTGCTCCACCCATTGAGCTTTTCTACCTTTTTTAAGATGTCTAAGTGCAGGCGCAAATAAAGCAGTGACATTGGATGTGTAAACATGTAGAACCAGTGAATGATCTCATAATCTTTTACAAACCCAAACTGACATTATCGAATAGAGGAACATTCTAGAATGCTTGTTGTTGGTGACTTAGCGATGCAGAACTCTATCCAAAGAATATTCTTTTGGCTTCACTGGATGACTCCTTTTAGTAATGACAAAGCAGAGTTCTCGTCACTTTCTAGAAAATGCAGAACTTCTCAATGCCATGCAACCACTGGTCATATTTCCATAATCCACATGCCTCTATCTTTATAATGCACCAATCACAGCAGCCTAAAACTACTGTCATGGGCACACACTTCATGATATACAGACAGCCAGCACACACCAGTGACAGGCCAGCGGTGTCCTTTCTACAGCTGTGATGAAACACAAAATAGTGGCACCTTCAAATGACAGGGCCTCTGTCACAATGACATGACTTTGGACAGTGAGTGTTTGCTGCAGTCATTTGTGTCTAAGCTGCAGGTCAAACTTACAATGCCAAAGAGATTCGCCTGCAAACTAAGCAGGGTTGATCGGTCAGCTCTTGCCCACTATGCTGAGGAGCTCTGCTAGTTCTTAAACACTGTTTAAAGAAGTATAAAGAGGGGCACCATCACTTTTACATTAAGGCCTAGGTTTACCAACCTTTCATGCAACGCAACAAGACAACTTGCTGTACTGTTCTGAGTGAAAGGAGGAAAGCAGAAGTGGGCCATATGTACTAAGATATGATGCACTTCTGCTCTCTAACTGTGCTGGCACGCTTCTGGCAGTCAACCCCCAACACATGCACCCATGCAAGTGTGCCTGCGTTACGGGCAGGAATTTTTGTTATAGGAAGATATACCTTCCTGCACAAAGCAATCATTAAATGCATATTCCTCTTTCCATGTGTGCTACTGATTACAACACATATGGAAAGAGGTTAGTCCAAGTTAAATCTTTTGCTCCGATTGCTCTCAGCCCCACCTCTAATAGCTAATAAATTTTGTGTATATGTCCAGTGGATATCAACCTATTTTCTTACAGCAACTATTTCCTTAACTTCCTTAACTTCCCCCTTCGCCACCCTTAATACTTTCTAGTAGATCATCTGCTTCCCTTATGTTCCTGACCATGTGCATTTTGTTGTTGTACATAATACGTAGTGATGGCGGAAATTTAAGTTGCACATTTACCCCAGCTTTTCTGAAGTCATCCATGCGCTTACCCAGCTCCCACTGTCTGTCTAGAGTGGCTCTTGATAAATCTGATCGTATTTCAAAGGAAAAGTCAGGACCTTTTAGGGTTTTTAATTTTAGCGCAGATACCAAGATTTTTTCTTTAAGTGCATACGTCTGAAAGTTAATAAGAATTCTTCTTGGTTCTATTCTTCCCGGGTTTTTTCTAAAGGGATCCCTATGGATTCTTTGTATATCTTTAGCAATGTATCATAATCAATGGTGAGGGAAAGAGAAGCTGTGATCCATTCGGCTTCCAATGGTTAGTTCCAAAAATCAGAGAGGGGGGAGAATGGACCACTTGTCCTGCGTAACCAGGGTCTCAGTTATGTGTGAAACCGTCATAAAAACCCTCATAAACGTACACAGGCGTTTAGGCGGTATATCTTGGTTCTCCGCCTGAGTGTACTGTTACAGCATCATCATTGGGTTTTATTTTTGTGCTGACCTCCACCTGGAGGGAGACCGACTGGTTTGTCAGTAGGGTCCAAAGATAAAAAAGGGGGAGGGCATGTGTGTGCTCTAGTGAGGTGAGATAAAATTCCCTACTTCACTATATCAAAACCATTTATTACAAAGAATAGTGATGTGGGAAATTAAAAAACAACGTGGTGCGTGCGTGGATCCAGTTACTAATCCATCGCACTTGTATTGGTCAACATGTTTCAGCCTCTTGAAAGTTCTACAGGCTTTTGTCAGGACCGGAATGTGATAGTGACCTGGGGCACCGTGGGCAGAGCCAGAACAAGCCAATAGCTTGCATCAACCGTAACAGGTTGCAACTTGCTCTTCGGCACCCCGAGGAAGCCCATTGCTTCAGTAACAAGGCACAGATACTATAGATCTGACCACACTCAACCAAAGTGGTAAGTTGACCACCATTAAAGGATTAGAAGTTGAAAACAACATGCAGAGAGGCAACACAAGAAATTACAGTCACCACATATGTAGAAACCTTTCAGACGTTTAAGCCAGGTTCCTCCACATTGATATTCTTTTGTATAGCTCTTCTTTTTACACTCATTCTGGGTGTTCGGTGTTTCTTTTTTCTTTCTGAATACACTATCTTGTATTTAAACCCCGAATTAAATAGAACAAATTAACGGTTTAAAAAATCATGCAAAGTATTGCCATGAGTTTAATGTAACAGTGCCGCATGTTTGTGTTGGCCCATTCAGCTAAACCACGATATGGATATGGTTTTGTACATATTGTCTGTGTTTTAATTGTCTATGTTATATATGGTGCTCTGTTTTGTATGTGTTTCATTGTAAGATGCTTTTTATGTTAATTTTGCAGCCCTGATGAAGCCCTATTCAGGGTGAAGCGCGTTGGCTGCATTTGCTTACCCTGTACACCAGTTTTTGGGAAAATAAAGGAAGCATCAGTGACATCGAAGTCTCCAGAATTCATTTTGTAATCTGTTGCATTACAAATATAATTTTTCTTGCGTTGCCTCCCCGCACGTTGTTTTCATGCATTATAACTGTTGGGTCCTTTGGCAGCGGACCCTGGAGGTGGGCATCTAGACCAAGTGTGACTCGTTGTGCCTAATTACCTAGTAACTAGCAAGTTAGTGCGGCTTTAATTATCCCTTGCTGCCGCCTCTTTATCTTTTTGTAATGATTAGAAGTTTCATTTTCTTCAGTACTCTTGGCACTTCATAACAAGCTTCTCCAGATAGCTTCTGATATTACAATTTATTATCGTGTTCAACTGGTAGCATACGTAATTGATGTAAAGTAATCCCTTTAATGTTGTATGCTGCTAATCCAGTTGGAGCTGTTACAACACAAGATAAATGTGATTCTGTAGTTTTGTGTAGATAACTGGTCAAAACTTTAATTAAGAAACTTTTACCTCTTCCAGCTTGACCACTGATGTACATTAGAATAGGTTTAAATGATGAACATTAGCATTCTTTTTTTCAAGCAGCAAACCATGTTGTATCTCTTGTGAAACTTGTTGATATATTTCTTTTTGTTCAATATTTAGTTGTTCTTCTAACTTTTCCAACTGGATAATTTCCTGTTGTGCTTGTAGCATTGCAGTTTCTACTTCATTCATGGCTATTGCTGCTTCATTTTCAATAATTGGTTGTCCTAGTGGATCTTGACTTAGAGGAGCCGAACTTTGACTATCTTGAGAACTGTCTCTAGCTATTTCAGCTGCAATAGAAGTTTCTTGTTAAAGCTCATCATTTAACATCTGTAGATACCTTGGGAAAATTGTGCATTGAATGCTATCTTTACATGCATTAAAAGAATCTTCATAACAGTCAAAATCTCCAAGTAATTCCGTTTCACTACGCTAAGGCTTGAACAGTTGCTGCAGTGCTAAATAGAAAAATTCCCTCTTATCTGGACTTTCACAACTGAGTTTTCTGAGCTATGGCATGTTTTACCAAACATCTGTCACATCCAATTACTGCAACGTTTCTTTTAAAGCTGTAATGTTGAGGTATTTCATAGAGACATAAGTTTTCCAGATGTGGACTCTTTTGGGATAGTATGTATCCAACATATTAGTTTTAACAATATCTGTACTTTCTGGTTCATTCAGTGCTAAGTATTCGATTTCTTGTAATGTTTTCAATACTCTAGTTCGCGTGGAGGCAAGACCTAAACTCACCCTAATGGTTCCTTTTGACTTTGAATATAAACTGGCAGAGCTCAAGTGATCCGAACACTCATAGGATCCAATCTCTCGATGGGAAAGCATTTTCAAGCTAAAGCTGGATAATTTCTTACTAAGACTCTTTTCCTGTGAAATTTCTTCCCGCATTTCTTTCATCTCTGTCTTTTCAGATTTGGTTATATATGATGTAACATAGCGAGCAACAGCAATTGAATTATCTGCAACATATTGAATATCCATGTTTGCATTCCACATTGTCAAAATCACTGGTTTGTAGTCATTAATATACTTTGAATCTTTGTTTTTTTTTAAATTGTATGTATTCTTTGGAGATTTCCGAGTTATTGTATGCCTTACTGCTGACATAACACTATTTACTCTTCTTTAGAAATTATTGGACGTGGGAATCCAAAACGGCATTTTGTATAAACTTCCCTTTAGACTTGTATTTTCGTTGACAGTAATTTCCACATCAATGACTTTGAAACCGTAAAACTTGTTGTCTCAAGCTGTTTTCTCCTCCTTCTCTTGGAGTAGCATACTGTTTGAGGAAAGACAAAAAACTTTCATCAGTATCAGTTCCAAATTTTGGAGCATTCTTGATCCATAATAGCATGTGTATATGAGGAGCACCTAAGGCTTGGTACTCTTTTCGCCAAAAGAAATCAGTAACTTCTCCAAGAGGGGGAATATTTTTATTGCAGATAAATGACATCATACTTTGAAACCTATGGTTAAAATAACTGCACACATTTACAAGATACAAGGAACAGAGTTCTCCAGGTGTCTTCTATTCAATATTTTTATCATTTGAATTTGCTTCTCATAGAAATTCAAGTAAATTGCCCCATGCATATTTAGCACAGCTAAGTGTCACAAACCATGTAGGAGTACCTAAGTTTCTTAACATACATTTGAGTTATCCGTGACGATGATACCAATACTCATTGGTACCACGTTGACACGCCATCAAATTAATTAACTGAGATTCTAAATGTTTATCTCTTTGTTGAACTTTGTCTATGAATTCTTTTGCAGAAACATGTTGAAGATGAACCTTTGTTTTTAATATGTGGTTCACTGCATATGAAAGTGCAGACAAATCTCTTTCAAACAGAAGATGAAATATATATGCAATGCTCTGTCAAAATCTTGGATCTTCTGAGTACAATCTTGTCGAGCGGTATCCTGAAGCTGGAATCCATACTGCTCGTTCATCATATCGTCCACCTTCTCTAGTGGGAAACAGCTGTGGAAAACAACATGCTTCTAAACTTTTTTCCCATACACTGATGGGAGTTCCCTTTGCTTTCTTCATTTGAAATAATTCAATACTGTTTACTATCACTTCTTTTGAATGTAGAGGATGTATACTGTAATGTTCATAAATTTGTTCACTCCTGGACTTGTCCACTTTTTCAATTTGGCCACTTGAAATTTCTATTTCATCTTCTAAACATATTTCCTGTTCATCCATATTTACATTCTTATAATAAATATTATTCTGTACCAGATATAATGTAGCCTTTTGAAGTTTGTTAACATCTACAAACTCTTGCCATATTTTAAGACTCTTTGTTGGTACACAATTAACTAGAATAACTAGAGGCTCACTTTCATCTCTGTTTATACCAACAGTTTCAATATTTTTCTTAAAATGTAAAGGTAAGTACACAACTCTTCCTTTCAGATCTCTTTGTAAATCTGTTGGAGGCAGCTTACCTGTTTTAGGCTCCATACGATCTGTAGCCTGAAACGGGTGCACAGATTGGATAAGAATGGACTCATATGCATTTAAATCTGCCAGTTCCGGAGGAATACCTACCAACTCCGTGACCGCGCCCAGCGCCAGACCCCCTGGTCCGGGCATCCCCCGCGCCCGCCACATCAACAGACGCCGATACGACGCCAGCACCCTCCACGCACTCAACCCCGGAAAAGATCACGCCTGCTACCAGGCCACCCCGAAGCGCACCCAAGGGCCCTTCAACTGCCGGAACTGCAGCTTCGCCAGCACCCGCCCCGCCAAACCACCGCCCAGGAAAGAACCCAACTACCTCAGATGCATCCTCCTCAACACCCGCTCCGCCCGCAAACACGCCATCGAACTCTGGGACCTTCTCGACTCAACCTCCCCAGACGTCGCATTCCTGACGGAGACCTGGCTGAATCCCACTTCAGCCCCCGACTTCGCCATTGCCATCCCGGACGGATACAAGATCACCCGCAGGGACCGCACCAACGGAGTCGGAGGAGGCATCGCCATCGTCCACAGGAACACCCTCAGAGTCTCAACCAACACCGACGACACCCTCAGCACCGCCGAACACATGCACTTCCAGATCCACACCGATCCCAACACCACCCTCAGAGGAACCCTCATCTACAGACCCCCGGACCCCGACCACAGTTCAAGCGATTCCATTGCTGACTTCGTCCAGCACACACGCCATCGCCTCCATGGACTACATCCTCCTCGGGGACCTGAACTTCCACCTCGAGAACAACAAGGACACCAACTCCACCACCCTGATTGACAGCCTCGCCACCCTCGGACTCAGACAGCTCGTGACTACACCCACCCACGCCGCCGGCCACACGCTCGACTCCATCTTTTCCGCAAGCCCACACGTCTCCTTCAACCACACCTCCGAACCCCACTGGACTGACCACCACTGCATCCACTTCACCTACAGGAAGCCCACCACGCACCACCGCACCGAACAAATGCCTCGCCGCTGCTGGAGCAGAGTCACGGAAGACCAGCTAACCACAACCCTCGCCCTGAGCCCACCCGCCGAACCCTCCGACCCCGACACCGCCGCCCGCAACCTCAGACAGTGGATCGACGACTGCGCCAACACCCTCGCCCCGCTCAAGAATCCGCCCAACAGCCACACCAGCAAGAAAGCCACCTGGTTCACCGAAGACCTCCAGGCCTCCAAACGAACATGCCGAAAACTGGAGAAGATCTGGCTCCACGAACGGACAGCGGACAGCTACGCCGCCCACAAGAGCGCCACCCGCAGTCACCATCACCTCATCAGATCCGCCAAAAGGGCCTCACTCAAAGACCGCCTAGACAACAATGCACACAACAGCAAAGAGCTCTTCAACATCGTGAAGGAACTCTCCAACCCCAGCTCCAACACCAACGACATCCAGCCGTCGCGAGACCTGTGTGACTCACTGGCCACCTTCTTCCACCGCAAAATCGCCGACATCCACGACAGCTTCAACACCATGACCGCCCCGGCAACCACCGAGACCACTGCCCCCACAACCACCAACCGCCTGCTCTCCTGGACCAACATCAACGACGAGGACACCAGCGAGATCATGAACACCATCCACTCCGGTTCACCGCTAGACCCGTGCCCTCACCACATCTTCAACAAAGCCAGTACAGCCATCGCGCCCCATCTCCGGAAAATAATCAACATCTCCTTCGAGACAGCAACCTTCCCGGAAAGCTGGAAGCACGCCGAGATCACCGCCTTACTCAAGAAACCCAAGGCAGACCCCAAGGACCTCAAGAACTTCCGACCCATCTCTCTGCTCCCGTTCCCCGCGAAGGTCACCGAGAAAATCGTCAACAAACAACTGACCCGCTACCTCGAGGAGAACAACATCCTGGACCCTTCCCAGTCCGGCTTCCGCAGCAACCACAGCACCGAAACCGCCCTCATCGCCGCCACCGATGACATCAGGACCCTGCTAGACAACGGAGAAACAGCAGCCCTCATCCTCCTGGACCTATCAGCCGCCTTCGACACGGTCTGCCACCACACACTACGAACACGCCTTCATGACGCCGGGATCCAAGAGAAGGCCCTGGACTGGACCACATCCTTCCTTTCCGGCAGAACACAAAGCGTCCGCCTCGCCCCTTCCGATCCAAGGCCACCAAGATCATCTGCGGCGTACCCCAAGGCTCCTCCCTCAGCCCAACGCTGTTCAACATCTACATGGCACCCCTCGCCCACGTCGCCCGACAGCACAACCTCAACATCATCTCCTACGCCGACGACACCCAGCTGATCCTCTCCTCACCAAAGACCCTCACACCGCCAAAGCCCACCTCCACGAAGGAATGAAGGCCGTCGCCGAATGGATGAGGACCAGCCGCCTGAAGCTGAACTCGGACAAGACGGAGGTCCTCATCCTTGGTTCCAACCCTTCAGCCTGGGACGACTCCTGGTGGCCAACATCACTGGGAACAGCCCCGCCACCCACTGACCACGTACGCAACCTAGGGGTCATCCTCGACCCCACCCTCTCCATGACTAAGCAGGTCAACGCCGTTTCCTCATCCTGCTTCAACATCCTCCGAATGCTCCGCAGGATCTTCAAGTGGATCCCCACCGAAACAAGAAAAACAGTCACCCAGGCCCTCATCACCAGCAGGCTGGACTACGGAAACGCCCTCTATGCAGGAACGACGGCTAAGCTCCTGAGATGGCTGCAACGCATCCAGAACGCCTCTGCACGTCTTATCCTCGACATCCCCCGACGCAGCCACATCACACCCCACCTGAGAGACCTGCACTGGCTCCCTGTCAACAAGAGGATAACCTTCAAGCTCCTCACCCACGCACACAAAGCACTCCACAACTCCGGACCAGCCTACCTCAACAGACGACTCAGCTTCTACACCCCCACCCGCCAGCTCCGCTCGACCAGCCTCGCCCTCGCCACAGTCCCCCGCATCCGGAAAACGACCGCCGGCGGCAGATCCTTCTCCCACCTCGCCGCCAAGACCTGGAACACCCTCCCCACCAACCTCCGACAGACCCAAGACCTACTGGCCTTCAGAAGACTCCTCAAGACCTGGCTCTTCGATCAGTAGCAGCACCACCCCCCTCTTCCCCCAGCGCCTTGAGACCCTCGCGGGTATGTAGTGCGCTTTATAAGTGACATGATTGATTGATTGATTGAACTCCAAGTTGTTATGTACAACTCTAGCTGGCATTTTGTTCTCTTCTAATTTCTTGTAACAATATTTACAAATACATTGATCAGTAGGCAACTCAAAACGACCTTCACCAACGAATAAGCACCAAATTGCTCCCACTTATCATGGTTTTCTTTTCACTTTTTAAATATATATCAACATTCCTAATTTGACTTCTATAGTGAGTACGTCGACAACAAATGCAAACATAGTTTGGTTTTTCAGATGAAACTATCTTAAACTTTGTAATTTCTTCTGCAAACTTGTCAGTACTGATATATTCCACCTGTTCTTCAACACCTACACTTATCAAGCTCTCAGTTTCTCTACACTCCTCTTGTGAACCAAAGAAACAAAGCTCTATATCATCACAAACTTCTTTTACATCTGATACAGAACCATGCAAAAGAGCTGGGTTCATTTCACTTAAAAAAAATACAGTACTTGTTACATAGTAGAGTCTCCTTATTAACTTCCGCATTTCAGAGTGGTGTACAGCTAACATTCTTAAGTGTTTGAAATGTACTTTTACACACTTTTCTAGAAATACAAGCCAGCGAATGACCCTGCAACTTAGTATTTTTTCTTACTTTACATGGATCTAGTCCTTGTAACATCTTAATCTTCTGTTTAAGACTTTTTTTGGCATATTCTCGTAAACCAACTCATAATATATCAATAGTTTCCTGTTGAATACTACAAATACTACTACAATTCCACTTATATACTGGAGCTTGTGTACAACTTCCTTGAACTTCTTCAGCTATTCCTTCTTCCACATTCCTAGGAACCATCTTTCCTTTTTGAATTGGACAACCATCTTTCGTCTCATAGCATTGACCACTAGTATCAACTGCATGAACTAATGTGTTTTGTTGAAAATAGCTTGCTTCATTAAAGAAAGGCTCAGTACTGGAAGTGTGCTTCAATTTACCAGCAAAAGTTTTGCAAAAGTTACTTCTATTAACTAGTCTTTTACTTTTCTCCTTCATAAAGTGCATTGTTTTATTCAATGTTTTCATTCTCTTCAATACCAATATAAATAATTTTTGTTTCAATTCAAAAGCTTTTTCTACTACACTTTCAATTTGTTGCTTTTTCTTATAAACTACTGATCTATTTTTATATTTTTTACAATCTTTCAATAAATGTTGTAGTACTCTACTTCTATACATTCTCTTCCTTATGTCTTCATATTATTTCAGCCTTCTTTCAACATGCATTGTTTTCCTATAACATGATTTTCTATGAATATGCCCTTTTTTCGTTTCCTTCCGATTGGTTGTAGGACTTTCCTTTCTCTTTTCCACATTTTGAATTTGTTTTACATTCTTTAAAAGTCTTTCAACAAACTCTTTAGTTCTCTTACCAGAAGTCTTTTTCTTCAATGTAACATTTTGTACTTCATCTAATTTCTGCTTTTCTCTTTCTGTTAAATAGTACTGTTTATTGTCGTCATCTGTTTTGATTTTTTCCTGCCATACTCAATCTTTCTTACAAAAATTGTAAATATCTGAAAGAAAAGAAAAGTTTAAATACTTTCTAAAAATAATTTTATATTATTAAAATAATTATATACAAATATTTTCATCTATAATTAAACAAATACTTTCACTTGCATTGCAAATATATCCATAACACATAAATATTTAGAATATTGCACTTTACATATTATCAAACCTATAATAAGAACCAAACGTTTAAACAGTAACATCTCAGAGCATATGCTATCTAAGTTTGAGTAAAAAAAGTGTATGTATTCATTTCTACTCATAAGATATGGCACCTGGGCATTGAACAAGCTATGTCACACACTGCACAATTCCTTCATTCAGAAGACATCACAACCTCTGCAACAGAATGAGAGAGCAGAACTAAAGGATTTCTCTACTAGTACCCAAACCAACCAGGTTCAGATGCATAATAGATCAGACAATAGATGTAGAAGTAGCCACATCCGTCATTCACAACACTATAAAGTCCCTTATACTTCACAGACTGGCGTTCCCATTGCAAAGTAACACCTAGAGTGTTGGGCTTACCCAAATATAAAGGAGCAACCCTTTGCATCTGTGTATTCTAACTCTCACCATATTTCTGAAAGCATGCATGCATGCAATTTGTCTGTACCTTTTGCTAGTAACACCATATATAAAAGAAACATACAAATAGTTGTATACCTGTGTTTTACACATCTAGCATCTTCAGATGGATAACACATATCAGAACACATGTATAAGTAGATACATACATCAGTCACAAGACTATGCAGACCTTAAAACTTCAGAGACTGCACTTCCCACTTCCCAATTCAAGGGGAGAGGATGTGGCCTTACAGCCAGAGCGGCCGACCTCGATGTTCTGGAACTGGGTTTGAGTCTCGGCACGGGCGCTCAACATCCTATGATTCTGGGCGAATCACTTAATCTCCCCGTGCCTAAAAAAAATGAATGTGTCCTTGTGTAACGCAACTGGTGCTCATGTAAAGCACTCAGATACCTGAAACCTTCGGGTCAAGTTTGTGCTATATAAAACTCTAGGAAAAAAATTAAAAAGCAGACACCGAAAATTATGCGGTATATTTGAAGTGTACCTTTCCATAAACTCATACAAAGTAGCCTAATCACTAATTCCTCAGTCAACATGTCTTAAACCTCAAATTTGTGCTGCTGCTTCACCATTCTACTACTACTCAGGGTGTTTGGCATAGATAAATACAAAGCAGCAACCCTTCACATGTCTCTGTTGTAAGTCTCAACATATTCCTGAAAGCATGCATGCATGTGTCTGTACATTTTGCTAGTGACACCATATATAAAAGAAACATACAAATAGATGTGTACCTCTGTTTTACACATCTAGCATCTTCAGATGGATAACACATATCAGAAAGCATGTGTAAGTAGAGACATACCTCAGTCACAAGACCATGCAGACCGTAAAACTTCAGAGACTGTACTTCCCATTTCAAGCAGACACCGAACATTATGCGGTATATTTGAAGTGTACCTTTACACAGACTCATACAAAGAAGCCTAATCACTAATCCCTCTGCCAACATGTCTTAAACCTCACTTTTCTGCTGCTGCTTCACCATTCTACTACTATTCAGGGTGTTGAGCCTAGCCAAATTCAAAGGAGCAACCCTTGACATGTCTGTTGAAAGTCTCACCATATTCCTGAAAGCATGCATGCATGCAATTTGTCTGTACCTTTTGCTAGTGACACCATACAGAAAAGAAACATACAAATAGTTGTATACCTGTGTTCTACATGTCTAGCATCTTCAGATGGATAGCACATATCAGAATACATGTGTAAGTAGAGATATACCTCAGTCATAAGACCAAGCAGGCCTTAAAACTTCAGAGACTGCACTTCCCATTTCAAGCAGACACCGAACATTATGCGGATTATTTGAAGTGTACCTTTCCACAGACTCATACAAAGTAGCCTAATCACTAATCCCTCTGCCAACATATCTTAAACCTCACTTTTGTGCTGCTGCTTTACCATTCTACTACTACTCAGGGTGTTGGGCCTAGCCAAATACAAAGCATCAACCCTTCACATGTCTCTGTTGTAAGTCTCACCATATTCCTGAAAGCATGTATGCAAGTGTCTGTACCTTTTTATGGTGACACCATATATAAAA
>CAWUFW010009824.1:600000-751046 GCA_963921515.1 Calotriton arnoldi | reverse complement strand
TGGTAGTAGTGACAGGCATCCTGCCCCCCATGGGTAGGGGTGGTAGTAGCGACAGGCATCCTGCCCCCCATGGGTAGGGGTGGTAGTAGTGACAGGCATCCTGCCCCCCATGGGTAGGGGTGGTAGTAGTGGTAGGCATCAAGCTCATCAAACGACTGCAAAGAATCCAAAACGCCTCTGCACGCCTGATCCTCGACATTCCACGCCACAGCCACATCACCCCCCACCTGAAAAACCTGCACTGGCTCCCCGTCGACAAGAGAATCTCCTTCAAACTCCTGATCCACGCACACAAGGCACTCCACAAAACCGGCCCAGCCTACCTCAACAGTCGACTCTCCTTCTACGTTCCCAACCGTCAACTCCGCTCCGCCGACCTCTCCCTGGCCACCGACCCGCGCATCCGGAGAACCACCACCGGAGGAAGATCCTTCTCTCACCGCGCCGCCAAGATCTGGAACACCCTTCCCCTCAACCTACGACAGACCCAAGACCTGCTGACCTTCAGGAGACGACTCAAGACCTGGCTATTCGACCAGTAGCGGCAACACCCCCCCTCCTCTCCCTCAGCGCCTTGAGACCCTCGCGGGTAAGTAGTGCGCTTTACAAATCTTGTGATTGATTGATTGATTGGCACCCCCTGGGTAGGGGTGGTGGTAGTGGTAGGCATCTGGCACCCCCTGGGTAGGGGTGGTGGTAGGGGTAGGCATCTAGCACCCCCTGGGTAGGGGTGGTGGTAGTGGTAGGCATCTGGCACCCCTGAGTAGGGGTGGTAGTGGTGGTAGGCATCCAGCCCCCCATGGGTAGAGGTGGTAGTAGTGACAGGCATCCTGCCCCCATGGGTAGGGGTGGTAGTAGTGGTAGGCATCTGGCACCCCTGGGTAGGGGTGGTGGGAGTGGTAGGCATCCTGGCACCCCTGGGTAGGGGTGGTGGTAGTGGTAGGCATCTGGCACCCCTGAGTAGGGGTGGGAGTGGTGGTAGGCATCCAGCCCCCCATGGGTAGAGGTGGTAGTAGTGACAGGCATCCTGCCCCCCATGGGTAGGGGTGGTAGTAGTGGTAGGCATCTGGCACCCCCTGGGTAGGGTGGTGGTAGTGGTAGGCATCTGGCACCCCCTGGGTAGGGGGTGGTGGTAGTGGTAGGCATCTGGCACCCCTGAGTAGGGGTGGGAGTGGTGGTAGGCATCCAGCCCCCATGGGTAGAGGTGGTAGTAGTGACAGGCATCCTGCCCCACATGGGTAGGGGTGGTAGTAGTGGTAGGCATCTGGCACCCCCTGGGTAGGGGTGGTGGTAGTGGTAGGCATCTGTCACCCCTGGGTAGGGGTGGTGGTAGTGGTAGGCATCTGGCACCCCTGAGTAGGGGTGGTAGTGGTGGTAGGCATCCAGCCCCCCATGGGTAGAGGTGGTAGTAGTGACAGGCATCTAGCACCCCTGGGTAGGGGTGGTGTTAGTGGCTGGCCTCCAGGCCCCTATGTGTATATGTGGCATTGGTGATGGCCATCCCGCCCCTATGGTGCTGCTGTTGCTGGTGTAAGTAATTTCTGCATCCCTATGTGTGTGTGTGATATGTCGGGTACGTGTGGTTTGTTTGTGTGTTGGGTGTCTGACTTGCAGCCTTCTGCGTCAGTACGCGTCCGTGCCAGTTCCAGTAATAGATGTAGAATATTGGTAGGATCGGCACGATGGGATTCATGGTTGGTTCGTCTCGTTCGTCTTTCTCTTTGCTTCGCCTCGTCCCTCGTCGCTGGCGTGTTCGTCTCGTAGCCGTGGTTCGTCTTGTGGCGCGAATCGGAGCTTATGTGCGCCTCTCCCGGATGCTTTGACGTGCCGTGCGTAGCGACAGGTTCGGCGCGTATGGAGGGCGCATCGTACTTGTCCGGCCGGACGGGGCAGCATTTTGGCTTCCGTGCGACTCGATTCTGCGTTTCCGGATCCGCCTCGGTCGGAGAACAGGACCTGTATTGGGTGAGTACGACTGGGTCGGGATTTGGGCAGTTGTGCGCATCGTACTTGCTCGTTCGGACATATGTGCGAATCGGTCGGGAAACAGGCATTCGCCTGGCTTTTTTCCTGGCCGAATGGTATTAGGTGCGCCTCCGACCGGGATCGGAATCGACCCCTTAATTTTGTTAGCAAGGAGTATTCAGCTGGAAGAGCCATTCCTGCTGGCAGTAGGCAAGTGTCAGACACTGGCTGACATTTAGCTGGCATTTGATTGACTCTTCCTCAGACCCCCAACATGTTTAGGGACAGGAACCTAAAAAGAATACAGTAGATCAGTCTGCCTTAACTTCTCAGACTGCCTCTCCACCCAACTATGCTTTCTCAAACCCTCTCCTTCTCAATCAATCAATCAATCTTTATTCAGATGAATATTCGACCATAAAAGAAAATGATAAAAACAATTTAAAAACATCAGTGTTCAATAGAAACCCTTAAGAACATGAGTCAAATTTGGAATAAAAACAAGTTAAAAACATATCAATCAAGAATTGAAATTCATAATGAATATCTTTTCCATCAAAACCCTAGTAATAAAATGTAAAACAGCAATACATATCATCGAGGACTCGAGGCACTGAAGGAAAATCCAACCATCTTGATGTGACTTAAAAGATTTCCCTCTAAGAATGGGACTTAAGAATCGTGATCTATAAAAAGCATACCATGGGCAGAATAACATAAAGAGCTTGGTGATTTGGCAGGAAACCCCATCGCAGGCACAGCTTGGTAAGGAAGCAAACCAAGATCCAGTAACAGGGAAAGCCCCTAGGTAATGGATCATATTAAGTTACAACCCAAGAGGTGAAATCAATGTTCAGGGGCTTTGGCCCAGGAAAGACAGGGTTCCATGCCGTTGCATGTGGCAAGCAAAGTATAATGCTGGATTGTTGCCAAATTAAGTGCTTTCTCCAGCCTTAACTTTTCTCTGTGTTATAATCTGAGCCTTGGAGAGGGAGTTAATGTCAGCTGTATTTCCTTCTCATTTTACTATAATCCAATATATCATCTTACTCCCCACCTCCTTATGTCTTGCCCCTTAGGGACTTTCTCTCTCAGGTTTTTGTTTTTCCTTCCCTTCTTGCTCTTTTGACCTTCTTATTTCTCTCTACTTTTTTCAACTGCCTCTTCTTTCTCCCTTTTTTCCCCACCATTATCTTTTTTAATGTCTTCTTGAACTTACACTCTCCTTCACCCCTCTATTCTTCCCATGTGTTTGATTGCTCTTGTTTCTTCTCCTCTTCATTATCTCTACTGCCTCTGCTATCCCCTTTTACTCTCAGTCCTTCGTTCCATCTTGCATTTCTTTTGTCCTTGCTTACCCTTCTCCGTCGCACCTGTTTCTCTTCCTTCCATTGCAAATAGTTTCCACATGTTCTCGTTTTTTTATATCCTCCTTTTGTCGTTACATTCTCCAGACCATTTTGATGTCCCTCTACCCTCTATCCTTTTCAGTATCATCAACAATGCTTTCCCCCTCCTGCTCTTTCTACGTCTTCTTCTGTCCTTGCCTCTTCTCACCTCATGGCTTTCTCTGTCTCACTGTACCTCTTCTCCCAGACACTGATCCCCTTAGAAAAGCAGCATCAGGTCTGCTAAGGAAAGACAAATGAGGATAGGAATGGATCAGTTACACAGGGCTTGTATTTGAATAATTCTGCCCCAATGCAGCTGAACTTTCAGAGACAGGCAGGACAAGAACATCTGCAGTGGGTAGATGGAGGAGATTTGCAGACATTTCACCGTGTGACAAAAACGGACCCACTCTCAACACCTGTGTTGGCCCCGCGGTGATTGCTGCTTTTTTAAAATAAAGGATGTGCCACTGTGTCCCTGCATCCCTTTCCAACCTGCTTGATGGGTATTTCCCACTTTCAATTACAAAACTAATTAATTAGGTGCTGCCGTGCCGGCAGCGAAATGTCTATTGAATGGAATAAAGCGCCACAAAGTCTGCATACTGAGGACGGGTATCCCAGGCCTGCAGCCACACACTGCCTTCATGATGACACAGGCATAGATTTTGCCCCAACATACCACAGCTAATAGGGATAGCAGAGAGCCTAACTGTGGTAGAGCCAGGCAGACGGAGAGCGTATGCTGGTGTGGAAGCCTCCATGGTGATGTACTGGAGTGGGACCATGTGCCATCCCCTACTCGGCAGATGCCTACAAACCAGTTGAGTGATGAAACTTGCAGGAGCCCCCCTGCAAAGTGCATGGGCAGGGCCCCCCACGCTCAGGACCCAGTCAGAAGCTCTCAGGCACCCCATGCACAGTGCCAGAGGGACCCCCTGGAGTTCGGGGTCCCCCCTCATACTGCGGGTGCTACAGGAGCTATTGTTGCACCACTGCTACAACCGGCCCTATGATCATCCCACCTCGCAGGTCCCGCTGCCATTTTAGCTCACCCATGAACCACTGGATGGCTTTGGACACCCAGACCCACAACCCCAGACACCCCCCGTTCCGTAATATGGCGTTTCCATTCTCAGCATATGTCGTGATGGGACTTCCTACGGCTGAAATAGTCCCAATACCGGCAACATTCCCCCCCCTTCCCATAGGCGAACGTGCATAAATAAACACACAAGACACTTTGTTTATGCTGCTAGAGCGAGGGGTAGGCTTGTGCCGCAATGGCACTAAAGGGCCGCCCTTTTAGGGGGCCCCCTTTGGGGGCGGCAGGCAGCCACATAGTCCCAATACCAGCAACATTCCCCCCCCTTCCCATAGGCGAACGTGCATAAATAAACACACAAGACACTTTGTTTATGGGAAAAACTTGTCGCAGGTTTATTCCATACAAGAGTATGCAATAAGGTGGGTTATCTTATGGGCGATCCATGGGCAGGCAGCCATCCAACCTATGCTGCCGCTGCCCGCCTGATGAGCCAGCACTGTGGGATGGATGCCCGATCAGCGCTACACCTTTGTTGATCCACCACCGGATCACGTGGCACCTTGTTACCACCCAACTCACGCCCCTTTCAGGGCGGAGCGTAGCAGGGCAAACCCCCGGTTGGTCAGGCCCCCAACTGCCCGAATGACTAACGGGGCGCCGTCATGGTTCTCCAGGACCCTGCCCTGAGGATCCTGGTCTTTGGCTCTGGCACCCCTATTGTGCCGCGCAGAGGTATCCTTACTGTACCCGTCTGCCGCAGAGGTACCCTTACTGTACCAGACTGCTTCCAGATCGCCCTGTAACTCCGCCACAGCCCTGGAGGCGGCCACCGTCGCAGCCAGGGCCCCCCACCACTGCACCTCCTATTACCTGCAACCTGCCCTTTCCAAACATTCCTGTACATCCAGGAGAAACAAGTCCATCCCCACGGGGACAAGTGGACCCCGTCCTCCTCAAAGCAACCTGCTTTCTAGGGCCTCCTACATGCCCAGTGGAACGTGTCACTGCCCGCCTGTGACAGATGCACCCCATGTTTGTCAACTTCACCTTAGGCGTACGCCTGGATGGCAATGGACCCCATCTTTAGCAAAGTAGCCTTTAACTTTAGCCTGAATCAGCTCGTGTCTGATGAAACCCAGACCCCTCTGGTCTGCGAGCTTACGCCCTGAACAGTTCCCTCATACAGGGATGTTCACGGCCTCGTCAGACTTAGCACCGTGCCACCTCTGCGGGAGATCATCTCCGCCCAACAGAGCTTCACATTGCCCCATGTAGGTACTGAACTCACCAAACAGCGCATTACAACATGCGACCGCTCATTTCCAGGCCTCCTGCAAATCTAAGGAAGAGATCACTCCCTACTGGTGATAGATGAACCCCATCTCTATCACAATAGCCCTTGACTTTCGCCTGGGTCAGCTAGTGTCTGAAGAAACCAAAGACTCTTCTGTCCTGTGAACCTGTGCCAGGAACTATTCACCCTCCTGCGGGAAAGTTCCTCTGCCTCACCTGACCTAGCCCCGTGCCGACTCTGGGCGGGGCGATTTCCAACACCAAGGATCACATTGCCCCATCTATTTGCTGATCCCACCTAGCTGCCGTCCTTCTAGCACTGTGTGTGCCTGAACCCCTGTGTCCCCCATCTATGGGACAGCAGCCCCCTTGTTAGGTAACCGCTCCTACTCCCGCCTGCCTGCCTTGGCTATTCGGGCGAGGAGGATTATGCTTGACCTTGCAGTCCCTTTGCTTTCTAAATCATGACGCACAGGAATGTCATAACTAGTAGTATGTGACAATGAGCAAGGGGGCCCACCTGCCCATGCCATGCATCCTTTATTCCTTATGGGAATTCCGCCAGCTCAGCTCCCTCTGAGGTGAAACCCCTAGGCATACCAGCTAAGAGAATCTGTCTGATTCAATACAGTGCGCACTGAGCGATATGGTGCCTAACATTAAGGATTGTCTAAGTCCTACCTAACCCCCATCCTAGAATATTCCCGACCAGGGGAACAGGTGCGTTCCCACTGCCCACCCTTAGGCAACCCCATAGGGGAAAAATTACCTGCTCCGCTAAATTTTAATCATTGTTGATCACTGGTCGTGCCAAATGTTCTTTTACATAGTAGCCTTTTGTGCTTGACACCTTGTTTCCCCATTTCTTTGGACGGCAGCACACTATGTTGGCTGGCAGCGTCACCACCCAGCGAGGCTACCATAGCTAACTGTGCGGGCATCGCTTACTGCAGGAACTTGTCACCTACCCTAGGTTCTGGGAGCACTTACTTCCCCCGTTGACCAGACGGTTGCACAAACCCCTTTGATTGCTAAATCCTGGTGAACACCTTAATGGTATCAAAGCTGGTTTGAAACAATACCTGTCTTGTGCCCACTATTGGAGACACCTCACCCTTTCGTGCAATTACAACTTACGCAGCGCACCCCGCTTGCATAACTGCCGTCGGATCACAGATGCACAGTACCTACTGTCCATTGCCGACCCTGGCTGCTTTAAAACCTGCCAAAGTAACGGAAACCAAGATTCCCAGTTCCCTGTTTACCTGAAGTACACCTTCAGTGGGTAGGCTAGGAGATACCACAACCACATTGGTCATGCGAACCTTAAGTACACAATTTTCGCCTGTGCGTACCTCTAAATGAGACAGGCTCCACACCGCTGTGAGGCCAGAGACACACACATATGTTGTGCCCACTATTGGAGACAACTCACCTCTTCTTGGAGTGACAACTACCCAGGTGCCTACACAAGTCACCCAACAGGCAAGTTGGCCCTGACTACCTTGTGTTCTGGTGCCAGGTTTGGAAAGCACCTTGCCTACACTTGCTGCCCCCTGGGAACCACACAATGCCCGTGCTCTGGCCGCAACGCGGCAATGCCCTAGTGTCGCATTGAACCCCTGGTCAATTAAGAGTGCCACTCCAACTACTTAAACCTACCCCTTGACCATGGGCGGAGTCTAGCTCTCCCCAAACTTTTGCTGGTATAACCCGCAGGCAAGCCTCCTGTTTCGTTCAATTTAGTAATTCATGGCACTGACCCACAAGGGCCTAATACTGGGCTGTGTGAATGGGGCCCAGGGTGACCTTAAACACTCGGCTTGGTGTGGATGGGTGCTAACAATACCTGGCTGAAGTGCAATCCCTTTGACAATCACTCCTGACAAGATGTGCCAATGCAGGTAGAAGCAAGAGGTATCCAGCCCACCTTACTTCCTGTCCCAGTTATCTGAGTAACTTAGTGAAAGATGCACATTTGAACTGGTAGCGGAAACTGTTACTCACGCCTGCAAATGCTCTGCTCAGAGCAGCCCGCCAGACAATGGCTTCCATTGAAAGGCGGTGCCAACAGACCTCCAAGCACTTAAGGCGGTACCTCTGAGTAGGGCTCTAATTTAACAAATGCCCCGTGCATCGGATACCGCCTCTGGCTGTAAGCCGCTCAGTGCTACTGATGCCTTGGCGCTTCCTGACCCACAGCCAGCTCACCCAAGAGAGACTTAGTACCATCTGCCCCCATTACCCTGTGCTACCAAACCTCATCATGACATCACAGGGATTACATAACTCACTAGCTCAATCGGGCCGCCGTCCTACAGCTCACTTAGCACAACCCTGTAGTTGCTCAGCTATAGGGGCTCCAGATAATCTCAGGTGTGAGAAAAGTCTTTCTAACATAGCCAACCAACGGTTTTTACGTGTAAGTGACTGGCCCCCAATATGGTATGACCAAACCAAGGTTGAAGCAATAGGAGCATGAGGCCTTAAGCAACGGGTGTCTTTGTGTACTGGAAACCTTACTTAGCCACGCAAAGAACCATGGACATCCCCTAAATGCGAGTCACCAGATCGTCAAAGAAATATTGATGGATATGAGACCTATGCGCCATCCAAACAACCGAATTAAAATTGGCGAGAATAGTTCTTTGAAAGAAAAGCATTGAATGACCCGCTCAACGTCAAAGGACATATCAAACCGCTTTGGTCTACTTTGCTGAGAAGGATGGAGCAATGCCCATTATCGGTATAGTGAATGAAGGCATTATTCATTCATGTACACCAAAGTGGGGAACCCTGCCCCCAAGTGGCCTTCCCACTTTGTGGCACCCTGGCAGTCTAAATTGGTTTGACGCACCAATAATCAACCCCAAACTGATATACTGTTTTGCCCCACCCAGGGCACCCTATCCGATTGCCGCCAAGGCAGACACCGCGATGCCAGCTGAAGGCAGATCCGGTCCGCCATTCATAGCGTTAATCTAACGCGCATTGATAATTACATATTAATTACACAAATGTAACGTGTATGTAAATGCCAAGGGATTGAAACGCTATACATGAGCGCCAGTTACATTACATATTCAGCACAACAATCCTAATGTGCCACCTGACCGCTTAAAGGTACTTAGTACCGCCACACGATTATTCGGGCCCGCATCACGGACCAAGGTTTAATCGCCCAGTCCTACTACCTTTATTGCCCCCCTGTAAGGGTTACCAATCTGACTGCACCCGGGAACCCACCCTTGGTGCTGCATAATTATTAGTCAATAATTATAAAGATGCCATGACCGAGCCGTTTTCCTTGCACAGTGATGTGCACAAGCCCCCTTCGCGTAGATCCAATCCAGAGATGTTATAGGAAATCTATGTATGAAACGACAATGCTGTTTACTCACACATTACCTCTGCATTATTCACAAGAGATACAAGTCCAATACATGTCTAATGAATCGGGCCCGCACCATGGAACATGGTTTCCTTGTCAAGTTCTCCCACCCTTATTGCCCCCTTGTAAGGCGTGCCAAGCTGTCTGCACCAGGGAGACCAACACTTGGTGTTCCGTCCCAAACTGGACACTTTGGCCCTTGGGCATGGACAGCACTGCCCTACTTACTGCTTGTACCGTGGTTTACGCTACGTGGCGGCGCGAGTGTGTCCTGGCAGATTGGGTGCGCTGAAAACTCGCAGGATTACTGGGGAAGAAAGAACATGCAACTATCTCTGGGGTGGCACCCAAATTAATGGTCCGTGCAGTCTGCAACTATCCTACACAGAGCTGCCCCGGGTATATTTAACCTACATTTTAAGTGAGCAATCATTGATTTTATATTCCTATCAAGGCAAAATGGTCAAACCAGGCAATGTCATACCTACCCAGCCTGCGTTATTGGCGGAATGCGATCTAGCAGTGCCCGCACAGTGACTAAGCTCGCCACTCCTATGAGTGCGACAGCTCATTCTGGCTCCGGAGGTGAAGATGCAGTGGTATCAGACTGGTTGATTTAAACAAACTACTCGCTACATATAGCATGTATTACAATCCCCTAGAATGCCCCATCAGGGTGAGTTAATACACGACCCTGTGGTATAATCCGAGTAAATTATAGAATAGACAGTGTGCAACTCTAACCACTAGATCTGTATTAATTATAGAGCTTCTAACATTCTAGTGAATCGGAGCCTTTCGGCTTGTCTCATGGGGAAGACATGTACTCCGACGCCTCTGTGTAATGTAACAGGTCCCTAGAAGCACTCTGACCATATAAATGGGAGCAAATACCACAAGGAACTGGGCCCCCACTGATAATAAGGCCAGGGAACCCCGACGACGTCCAGAAAAGAACACGGGTCCGCTTACTGCATAGGGGGGGTTGTGGATAGGATTCCTTCTATGAACCGATTGGACCGGCCCAAAAGATACCGGTGATCACAACGCCCGCGCTGCACAGGGTGCTCTGGCGCCAGGCCCTAGACCGTGCCTCTCGCCGTTCACCCCTGCGACACCGCGCCAGGCCTGCCCACATCCCGCTGCGACTGCCGTGAGCCAGGGAACCCAGGTCCCCCTCTCCTGCTCCGGGGCCGCCGGGAGAGAGGAGGTGGGGCGAATAACTTAGGTGCGCAGTGGTGTCTTGCGGTGGAAGTCAGCCGCCAGTAGCTACGCGCTTAGTGCCCGATAAGGTTGCCCAATGAGCATGTTTTCCAACTCTGCGGGCTAGCCATGCAGTCACACAGCACTCCCTTCACCCCTTGACAGTGACAAATGAGCAATAGGGTAGTGCAGAAATAACTACGTAGAGAAATTGCTACTTTACTACAGCAGCGTTCCGGAGATTAACCTAGGAGAATGGCGGCTTCCCACGTGACCCCCAGCCCTGCCTACAACACACCGCCGGCTTCTTAAAGTCCAGCGGTAAAATGCAACGCTGTACTAATGGACCATCAAGTCGAAGTGAAGTAAATTAAATATAACGAGTTACCGAGTAACTTTACTGTAGCGACGGCTAACCAGAGACTCACCATAGATCTAAAATGGCGCGAAGACGAGGCAAGAGCACCCAGTGCACGCCAACCCGGGTGTAATTCCGGGTGAAAGATTGCGGCCGTACCAATACCAAACAGACAAAATTACGTGCTAACACTCTCCCTTACTTAATTTACCACGTTGAAAACCAGGGTGGCAATCGCTTCAAAACGCCCCCGGTGGCCACTGAACACATGTCCCGTCCTCCCACATGCAGTCTGCGCCAAGATAGTCTCTGCATAAATCTCTCAAAGCTGAGCCAACCAGGCGCCCAAGCCTTAAAGGGCACAAACCATGTCCTGGAGCTACAGTTTCTAGCCCACGCCGCTCGCTCGGAACCCCCATACAACGCCGGGCAAGGCGTGCCCCAAAACACCCCGGACAGGACCAATAGGTCCAACACACCTAATGCCCGCGGTACAAACCAACAAGCCACTCAGACTGGACCCCGGACTCGCCGTAGCATCCCAGCCACCAACAGGCTTGGGCGCCACCAACGGCGAGACATGAACACAGCTGTCCAGCTGTCCCCCGCGGCAGGTGAGGTCACTCTGCATCAGGAGCAGTGAATGAACCGGACCCTGAGGCCCATAGACCAGTTGTGGCTCTGATCAGCAGGAAGCACCGTCCCCTCTAGCCCGCTGCCGCCAAACCCCGAGCCATGCAGCTGCTGGGGGCACTCGGGCTGCAGACGGACTCTAGCCGCTGGGATGAGAAACCTGTGCGCTTTCCTGACATAAAAACAAAGATACATGTTGTGAAAGTCGGTACTGCGCCTTGTGTTTTCTGCGGTTGTTACGAGACTCAAGGGCAAACACTCACAAAAAGGTGGGCAGTCACGTGACGCACAGACAAACTTACTATTAGCTACCTATCGGGCCCGATCATGACGCGTCATTGAACCCGGCGGCCTCATGCACTTGCCTGGCTCCCGCCTGTCGGGATGACGGCCAAGCTGGGCAGAGCCCGCAGACCCACACCTCCTTCGACACAAGTCGGGACCCGGGGTGGCCCGAGAAAGTGCTCCCGACTAGATCCACCCGGAACCAGGCTCCCCAGCCAGGAGGTCGGAGCCACATGATAAAAGGAGGGAGGAGTAGGGTGTGTGGGGGGGTAGGTGCTGTTAATGCTCCCGCACTCCCCGCATGGATACCGACGCCCGAGGAGTCGCCAGCCCAGGGGACCCGACGTGTCAGCGTGTCTGACGGAATCGGGGGCTGATCGAAGGCAATGTATAGCCCTCCCACATCTTTTCCATGCCTATCCATCTTGCTGCCCCCCCCCACGTCGACTGTGTGCCATTCTAAGCACCCAGTCGACCGAATTTGCCGCCCCAGCATTGCCGATTTGCTGGGGCGGTGCTCTGCCACGCTCAGTGGCTAAACGGAAGGGCCAAGCACTCTTGCCCGCGGCTGCCGTCTGGTCGGGTGCCTTCCAGCTCACCCGGTTGACCCATGACCTGTGTGCCGCCGCCTCAGCGTTGCAAACAGCTGAGGCGGTGTGCTGCTGCAGCCAAGCCCCTGCAGGCCATACCGGCCATTCACTGGACAAACGGCCGCCCTGTATGCCTTAAGCACTGCCTGTGCGAAGTGTGCAGGGAGCTGTAGCATAAACACCACCCCCTCAAGGCACCTCCCAGGGGCCCTGAACCTGAGCGGCAGTAACAACCCTGCCGTGCCAGGCCGCTCCAAGCAGCCGCCCAGTGTGCACCATGCAGCTGGGGCAACGGCAGGCCGCCGACCCCCCAACTGGATGCCAACCAGTTGTTGTAAGCAACTTTCTGTACCCGGACATATTATGGCCGGCGGGGGAGTTAGGGTGTCCCACACAGGAACAATGGGGCTGAGCTTACCGCAAATCGTTGTAAGCGGCTCCGCAACCCGACATGAGGGACACGCTTGGATGGCGTGGCCAGGAGAGGAAAGACGGCGTGGCTGGCGGAAAAGAGGCCGCTGGGAGGGTCAGAGGGGTATACATACCCTCCCTCCCCCCCGGGCGTACCGGAAGTGACGCCCACACCCCCTGGACAGCGGGCTCCAGGCGGAAGCCCTCTGCTGCTAGAGCGAGGGGTAGGCTTGTGCCGCAATGGCACTAAAGGGCCGCCCTTTTAGGGGGCCCCCTTTGGGGGCGGCGGGCAGCCACAAAGACCCCAGTTGTTCAAACCTCGATTGAGAAGATTTTACATTTGCACAGTCAGGTTAACCTGGAAATCTTGGCCCGGCTTCGCCCTGGGCCCTATTGTTAGGGCATCGACTTTACCTTGGCCGGCTGTTGGACACAGTTGTCAGCAGCAAGCAGTTAGCCGCAGACATATCTCATTGGCTCCCACCTATCCGTCTGCCTTTGTGCCTGCGCCGTTTTCGATCCTTGCTGACTTCTTTTGTATAAATCCTTTTTTGCGGCGTTTCATTTGCCTTCTGCTCCTGCACACACCTCCCACTCTCAGCATATAAATATCTCGTCGGCGCGCCTGGTGACAGGAATTACCCATTGCTTCTGGTGCTGGCAGGCAGTTAGGGGATCCGGGGACCCCCTGGAGAAGCCGAAATTCAATTATAACTTCTCGGCTTCGTAGAGCAGGGCCATTTACAATATTGGCCCACTGGGGATTCCGAGGGAAGGCAGCAAGACAAACTCGTCTCCTTACAATACAAAGAGTTAGGCAACTGAGTCTGGTGAATGGCCCGGGCAAATGAAAATATACCTCAGAGGCACAGAAATGGATTTACTTATCCTCCCTTGCTCCTTGGAAAGGAGAACCGTGCGCAGTTGTCTGGAAACAACGTCTTTCCTAACACAGCGTGCATGCTTTGCAAGGCAGTCATGCCTGGACTTATAGTGACATATTTTGTATATCTATTTACTTTGTATATATTTAATATTTTTATGAGAGAAGTATGCCGCTGTACATATATTGTCATAGCGGTAAAGTAGAAAAACGGGCAGCAAACTGGTAACTGACCAGTCACATAAATTGCATGAGTGCTGAATAATTTTGCATTGGTTCCTCGCAATTTTGCCGAATTGACAGTAAATTTTATGGCGATATATATACAGTGAAAACAAATAACATTTGCCCCACCTGACTAGTGCATACATCTCATTTCATAGAATTCAGTAGGTTCAAAAATTGGTTCAAGACTGGTTTAAAATACCCTATCAATAGTACAGCATCTGTGTAAAATTGCCTGGAACTATTGCAATTTCTGTAATATAACTTTCATTTCATTAAGAGCCAAGGGCAGATGTGACGAGCAAATTTTCAGGCTGCAAACCCTATGATTCGGTAAATTGCAGGGTTTGCAACAAGAAAATGCGGTTTTCAAAAGTTCTAAACCCTTTTAGTGATTCAGAACATTTTACAAAATCTCTACATGGGTTTAGGAAACCATTTGGAATCACCATGTGGAAGGGCCATGCTTAGGTCCCTTCCAAATAGCGATTCTTTATGGTATGTATTGAGGTTTTTCAGACCGAAATCTGGCCGCAAAACATTAATATTTTACCGACTACTGAAAGGTAGTGCTAACCCATTTGCAAAGGGAAAACGGTCTTCAAGGTGCTCCTTCCCCCTTGTCAATTGCTACAAAAACAACTTTTAGAGTAGGCAATTGTCTATGGGGCCACTGCCTAGTCTTAAAAATTAGTTTTAAAGACTTTTCTATTTTTTAAAACACATCCTGTTTTCTTTTAATGAACATGGGTTGCATGCAAAAAAAGAAAAAAGATTGCTTTATTTAAAAGCACAACAAGAAGAGGTATGCTGTTCCTAAAAAGAGTCCTACAGGTCACTAGGTGAAAAGGGAGCATGTGAGTGCTCATGAAGATCGGAGAAAATCTTTTCTCCTTTCAGAAAAAGACCCTCACACACCCAGCCAGCTAGGTGTCATGCTTCATCACTGGGTCTGCTCCTTATCGGGTCGGCGCTGCAATACCCGATCGGCACCCGTGGTGGGGCCTTCTTGGCGGAGATCTTTTTTCTTAGCTGTTAGGTGCGGTGTGTGTAAGGGCCCTAGTGAGTGTAGATGTGAAAATGTGTAGTGTGTGCAATCTAAAACAGGAGTTAGTGATCCATCCAAAACTATTTTAATGACTGTGATCACTATCCTGATTAAAAACCAGTAAGAGGCACACGCGTCTGCTCAAGGATTGCAGGGTTGTGTGCTCAAACTCAGGCCAACATGTTTCTTGCCTACTGTCAAATTAACGGCAATTCTTCAGGACCTATTCTTAATCATTCTACACTTTATGGTTGGTGGTCTGTTCATTACACAGTTCAGTGACCACCCATACAGCACCCTATAAAGTGGTACCTGTCAAACAACAACAGTGCCTGTAGGAGAGAAGAATCGTAAAGATTAAAAATTAATACATCGTTCAACTGAAGTCTGCAGTTCAAACTACATGCAAAAGTCCATGAGTTTGGCCATGTTATTGTGATACTGCGAAACAATTGTGAATGATGAGCATGCTTCACACATAATGGTGTATGTGATCATGCAATTGGCGAGTATACGTAAAAAATATTTAAATAAAAGCAGAAGTAACAAGGAATATGCAGTAAAACGAGGTATACCAACACACTCACCCAACTTGGGTCATTTCAATGCTTCAAGGTGTCGCAGCAGGTGGAAACACTGCCAGGTTCAGTGTCCTAACAATGGTTCGAAGAAGGTGATTAATGTGAGATGGGTGGAGATTGCCAACGCGGGGCCCGAAAGGGGAGTGTCCCTTTGAGATACCGATGGCTATCACCTAGAAATAACAGTATATCCCACACAATGGTTGCAGGCGGAAATCCGGGGGTGCGATGTACCGCGCGCTCCAGCTACTCACTTTCGACAGAATGTCTAGGGTGATGCACTGAAGGGCGACAACCACACCCCCCTATACCTTCGACAACCAAGTAGGGCAACAGAGACAGTAAAAGTTATGCGCAGGAAGGGGGAGCGCGATGATCAGAAACATAGCCGTACCGTATCGCCATTCTCTCCTTTGGTAATTAGAGAGGGTGTACTCACTCGGCCGACCTCTTCAATTGCGGAACTCACATAGAGTACACGGAGGGTGCGGGACACAACAAGGCTGGTCCCGCATCGCGGTCACTCCTAACAAGGCGGAACAATTCCATGTTTAGAAGTCGAAGTGACAGCCAAAGGAACCCACACTATTTTGCTCAGTACAGAACCCGATACTCACGGTTATCCCTCCGTCCGATCGCGGTCGACCTACCCCACACTCTGCCGGACCCGGGTGGATGTAACATCTCATTCGTGTACGGATGATATTACCCGGTCGGTCAGCGGTGGGGGCGGGACTTCCGGTTTCAAGGTTGGAACAACGACTAGAGCGTCAACAACCACTTCCGGGTGCCACATTGGAATCCCCATTGCATGTGTATCAATGAAGGTATCCCCAAAAACCTTGTTGTATGCTACTGTGCAATGGTAGACATACGATTACTAAAAAATATATATGAGTAGGAGAATAACAAGGACTAGTGCTCTTAGGGTGTGCCTCATCACCCACCAGCTAATGTAGCGAAGTGTCTGCTCAAATAACAGCTCGATGGCTTAGAATAGACCAAAACCCTGTGTTGAAGTAAAGGGTAGAAAGGTAAACAACGAGTAGAGCGTCAACACCCACTTGCGGGTGCCACATAGTAATCCCCATTGCGCTTGTGTCAATGAAGGTCTCCCAATAACCTCATTATATGCTGCTGTGAAGCGGTAGTCATAAGGTTGCTGAAACTATATGAGCCAGGGGACAACAAGGACTAGTGTTCCTAGAGTGTGCCTCATAAAACCACCAGCTAGTGTAGCAAAGTGTCTGATCAAATTGCAACTCGATGGCTTAGGATAGACCAAACCCTGTAATGAAGTCAAGGGTAGAAAAGTAACACACCCAGTTATCAATATAATTGATAACGGGTCCACCACTGTAGTAAACGCTGCGTGGCGGGGGCGGAACTTGATGTAACATTCAAACGGGGAATCAAAACCCAATGTAATGGTGGCCCTGACAAGTGGCGGAGGTGTTTCCTAACGTGTGCTCTTAATTGATATCAGTATAGCTATTGTCGGTGAAGATACGTTCGAGAAAAGCAGTATCAGTGCTAATCACATATTACGGACATAGAGGGGGACGAAGTTACGGCAGTACATCATTTGATGTATTACGTCAACAAACTCCAAGGTATGTCTTCATTGAGTCCCTCCTTGTCCGAGGACAACCTCAGTACCCACCTCTGTTCTAGTCGGAACAGCATGTTTTTACGCATACCGGGGTGAGCTTCCAAAACCACGCACCGAAAAGAGTCAGGTGGGTGTTTGTGATGTTCAAAATGAGTAGTCATTTTGGTGTTAGTTCTATGACACCTAAAGTTGCTCCTGTGTTCAGTCATCCGGATTTTCACCGGTCTTGTCGTCATCCCTATATACAGGAGTTTGCACGGACAGGTCAATGCATAGATACACTTGTTGGTGTTACAGTTGGTATGTTTTTTCATGACCCATTTCACCCCATTTGTAAATATTATTTCTTTAGTGGTCTTAGTGAGGGGGCAAACCGAGCAAGACCCACACGGGTAGTGTCCAACTACGGGAGGAAGATCCCATAGACCTCTTTGTGCATTGGTTTTCAGGGTGGTGGGTCGTGTGTGTATGAGCATGTCCTTTAGATTGCTTGTGCGTTTGAACGCAAATCTGGGCACGGGGAGATCTAATGCTCCTGTATTCAGAATACCCCAGTGTTTCTTAATAATGCTCCTCACTCGATTTGAGTCAGGAGTAAAGGTGGTTACACAGGTAATCGTGGTATCGGGATCCTTGTGTACATTCTCTAGTAGACTTTCCCGGTTGTTGTTTCTGGCTCTTTTACGAGAGAGTGACACAGTGTGTTGTGGATAGTCCCTCTGTCGCAAGTCTTGAGCCAAAGTATCAGATTCGATGCAATAGTCTGTCAGTGAGCTACAATTCCTTCTTATCCGAAGTGCTCTGGGATGGTGGCTACTAAATAGAAGCAAACTGTTTTTATCAGTTGGTTTACGATAGAGTGTTGTAGTAATGCAGTTATCCCCCAGCCTTACCAGCAGGTCAAGGAAGGGTACACTGGTCTCAGAAATGGTACTCGTAAATTTCAGGAAGGGGTTTAGAGTGTTGATCCAAACGCAGAATTCATCACATGTACTGCGATCCCCTTTCCACAGGACTAAGATATCGTCAATATACCTTTTCCATACAAGGACATTCGCTAAGTATGGATTATTGTGATGGTAGATCTCCCTCTCCTCGAATGCTGCCATGAACATACAAGCCAGACTCGGCGCGAAGGTACTCCCCATTGAAGTACCTTGCGTTTGATGGTATAGTTGTTTGTTGTATTCAAAGAAATTTTCTGTAAGTGCCAACGTGGCACACTCCAGTATAAATGCTTTTAACCGTACCTTGCGAAAAAAGCCTTGAATCTCACATCCTGGCTCTCCCTGTTCGATCATCGAGTTCTCATTTCCCAGAGCCCACCGGGGTCCCAATTCTACAGTGTGCACCACAAGCCTGGCGTTTCCTAAATGGGGTCCCAAAGTGCTTCTTCTTCAGAGGAGTGTCCTGAACATGGTAGTTAATGATCTCGTACATTAATTACCCCGTACAGACATACAGTCTGTTAATGCCTTCTCCTTCAACATGAGTGTTTTGATGAAGTCTGTAACACCACAAGACAAATCCCTCTTTTAGTGATGTATGAATACAGTTCGGTAGCACATCTCCAGTGAACCAGTATCTTTTCGTTCTATCCTCTCCCCAAGTCACTGTTGCTGCCCAAATTAGAAACTGATCCTGCCTTCTGACGAGGTGGCTGGAATATGCAAGCATTCTGCCAAGCCAGCAGACTACAGATTACCTAGAACAAAATCCCAGAAAAAATACACTTCTTAAAGTGACCATGAACATTTAAAACTTGATATACGCTCCTTATAGTTTGATAATAGTGCCCTACTTTACAGCTCCCTAGACATTTATAAGGACAGGACCTCTTGAGCCAGTACTTAAAATCACCTAGTAGGCTGGGAGGTGCTTATGAGATTTACACAGTGTGTATATGGGATGGTACCCATTTTCTTTTTGAGCTCAGAAGAAATTGGACCAATTTTCACCCATAAAATCTGCTTTTTTTGTTCACCTAGCCACAAGCAATCATTTCATCCCAACGGTTAGCCTGGAAACAGCCTGAATGGAATTTTGGTGGTGCAACCCAGACAATAGAGTGGTGGGACCACAGAGACTGAACAGCAGAACACCACTATAGCAGTGTGCCTCACTTACTCAATGTGCACCAATGTGCAAATAATTGCTCAGCTAGGCACTACCCCCGATCCAGTGTTAGCAGAAAAATTCAACCACAACCAAAGCTATGAAAATCAACCTTTAAGCCTGCAACCTCTAACTCACTCCACAGGACACACTCTAATTGTCATATTTGCACCCTTAGGATAAGTCACAATTATACACAACTCCTGTAGCTACCACATTATTATCACATTTAAATTCAACACACCTATCACTGACAACACTTTGAAGATACTAAAGACGAACAACAACAAGTGCTCATGTAGACAATGGAAAAACCTACATATCCATAAACTCAACTCCCATCTTGAAAGAACACCAATAAACAGGCGATAAAAAGAAATACACACCTTCTACAATTAGATCTCCAGTGCACTGGACAAACAGATACCAATAAAGACTACATGCAAGGTTGACCACAAAAAGAACACTATATGGATTATTGACAACATCAAAAGAATGAAAAAATGACTCAACATGACGAGAAAATGAAGAAATTAAACAGACAAAAGCACACAATGACACTCTAACAGAGCCTACAGAAGAGCCATCAGAACCACAAAAGGCAACATTACTTCACACATGTAACTGAAGCTGACTGCCCATCTAAATAATTTCTGCAGAATTCTGCAATTAACAGTGCCAAAACACAGAAACACCAGAATCACAAGACTTCTGTGATAATATTTCCATAGAATTGAGCTAAAAAATTTAAATGATAGAAAATTAACTTGAGGAGAACAAAGACAACACCACACCACCACATAACCCAACCATCACAGAAAGAGGAAAAAAACATCTTCCATCAGTACATACTTTCAAGACCCTCTCAGAATTTTTTTTCCTCAATATTGCCATTGCAAACAGACCATCTGGCTCACCTTCAGACCTGGCACCTCTAAAAATCTTCAAAGATATAATTTGCACAACCTGTGCAGGAGAGGTAACTAGATACTTACTCAACAGGTTCCTGGAACTAGGTTCATTCACACCCTAGCTGAAAACATCCAACGTGAGACCACTCCTCAAAAAGAAAAACATTGACCCATCCAACCAAGCAAACTACAGGCCTATTTAAAATGGAAGATTTTTAGAAACAAACATTTGAAAGAGCAATATTTCCCAACTTTCAAATTTTATGGAATATACCGATTCTGGCTTCAGACCAGGCAGAAGCACTGAGTCAACCATCACATCCATTTGCAATGATTTAAATCTCACAGTGGACAGGAACGAAGAGGATGGCCTATTACTTCTGGAATCATCAGTTGCATTTTATACTGTCCACCACCACATGCTGCTACAAAGACTCCATCAATTTGGAGCATATGAAAATGCTCTAAAATGTATTGCTTCTTATCTCAAAACAAAATGCAGTTTACCTACCACCTTTCACATCAGAACCTCACACTGAACACTGTGGAATTGCTCAAGGGTCCATCATATCTCCTATATTATTCAACATCTACCTAACGGGCTGATTAAATCATTCAACCTCAGCTGTTACGACTATGCAAATGACAAAAAGTAATTCTAAAATGGATGGGCCAGAAGACCCCTACAACTCAAAACATGATGACTACCTTCATGCCATATACACATGGTGAATAACCAACTAAAGCTCAACTGCCCACAAAGACAGAGAACATGAACTACAAACAATGGCACAAAAATGTCAGTCTACCACGTTTGGCGCAAGGAACTCAACAACAACCCCTTCACCAACATCAAGAGAAGTCAGAAACCTAGGGTCAACCATGAATTCAGACATATTATTGATACCACATGCTAACAAATGTGTAAGTTTACCTTTGCAAATCAGGTCGGGTGTGTCTATGTTCACACCTCATTGCCCACTATACTGCTAAGTCAGCATCCCAGATCCCAGAACACAATAAGCATACCTCACGGTCATCACACATGACATGGAAGCGATTTCCACATAGGATAACAACAAAAAGACAACAACACCTTCCGAATACACATCCTGCATGGTGTAGCTTGCTTCTCATGTAAGGAAGTGCTTCAGTGCCCCACATAGGTGTAGCAAACTGTATGTAAATGCTGCAATATAACACAACAAAACCATGGCTATCCTAAACAAATAGACTGCCTGTGAGGGGTCACTAACATTAAAAGGTCAGCTTATAATACTTCTGAGATACGTGAAAATACTAACTGCAACAATTAGGATTGATGGTTCTAGCTTATTTCCCTTTCTGAAAGCAGGAAGATACCAGAAACTCAATGCACCAAGGCAGACACCAAAAATCTTGAGCATAACCACCGAACAACAGAAAATGGGACCATTTTTCACCACCGTGTCCCCTATCCCCAAGTAATCTAGACCTCTGAGAGCTCAGTGGCCGCAGCAAAAGTTGACTGTAATTCAGTGAAATCAAGTTGACATCAAGAAATAATTTATTTCAAGCATCAATTGTTTTTTTACCCAACCACAAAATTTCAGCAGCAAGGAACCCAATCAAAATTGTGAAATCATAATAGTGAGGGCCTGCCACTTTCAAAAACCCAAACTTGGCACTTCTGATTTCTCCAGTGGACTGTCATTAGCACAGAGGACAGCTTCGGAGCTGTTGGTGTTTCTGAAAGGCCCAAAGGAGCGGTCAGATGCCACTAGTTCATTGCATTCTACTTTTCTCATTGATTAAGAAAATTTGGAATAGCACCCACATCTAACACTATCATGCTGGTTAACATAAGATGTTGGACATCTAAGTGAGTCTTTTAGATACATCTGTGAAATGGTTAGGGTTAGAAACATCTAATCTTCTTTGGAATCTTATGCTTGACCTGTACTGTCAATTTAATGTGCATTGAAATTAAATATTTGTTTTTGAATGTTAATACCTTTGACCAGATGATCAAATTTATTAAGTTGGGCGACATTTGTCTCTTGGCCGCTGAGATCTGATACTTTGCTGAATATCTGTTCATATACACACGACCCGCTTTGCAGGTAAGTGTGGTAGTTTGACTTTGACGTGTTTTACTTTGTAGTTTGGGGGTATCGTCACTAATTGGATCTTATTGATTTAATGGTTAACAGGTCACGCAGATAGAATTGGTGAGAGGAGGCTCACAAGAAATTTAAGGGACCACTACATTTGCTCTCTACATGAAAGGATTAAGGGAGAATACTTAAAACCTTTTTGATGATTGCTGACTCCGCACATTAATAGTCAGTACTAATACAATATAATATTTTGGTACTCTTATTGACAACTCTGGAGAGTTTGAGTTTAATGGCAACCCATCACATGTTTAAATTTCATATCTCTGTTGATTCGAATATTTTAGGATACCTGCTTCTCTGTACACAGGCGTTATTGATCGTGGGGATTTAGAACCTACTTTGGATTCGATTTGGTGTAAAGATAACAGGATTGAAGGTACTTGAAACCGGCGTATTTGCTCACGCCACTAGGGATAATTATGCACATATGGGCACTTATTACACCAACTGGTGATGATTTGATTTTGCCACTTGCACACCATCGGATACCACGCCACCTATGTTCCGACTTGATCGACATATATAGTCCACAAATAAGTGGTTTGAAGTGGAAGACTGGCTTCGTTTGGGGTTTTCACTACCTGTGAATAGTGTTGACGCAAGCTCACCATTCCATGTAACTGTTCACGGGCCTAATTTAAATTGTAGAGTAACAAGACAACAATGTTGTAGAAAATGTCTTGTATAATGATTATGTGATAAGGGTGAACTGTTATTGTTTTGTAGCTCTGAAGAAGTCTTGGGGTACTTCTTATAAGACAAAACACGTGTTGACTACAGAAACAAGAAAAGAGTCCAACAAGAGACGAAAAGAATAAAGAAAAGAAAGATTTTCCGAGCACGGGCAAATCACTTGGTTCAATGAGAATTAATTGACTGTTTGATTCAATGTGTACAGTCTAATTAGCGTGTGCTAGAGATTTGTGTGGTAGGGGTTGTACTTGGTCCGATTTGCACAGCCATAGTAGGACAAACCAAGCCAAGCCAAGAATATCAATGGCAAACAATACAAACCTCTAACAGATCTGGCCTAGTAGACCCTGCTTGCCCAGTGCCCCCTGAATGATGTCTGACAAAAAGTGTAAGTAAACATTTTTATTGTATAGAAATAATAAAATACCCATTACAATAATAAAACATAATTATTTTTTATAAATAATTAAAACTACACTGAATACAAATTCTGAGTATGAGGAGACTTGTGTGTAATGTGATCATTGTGCTATGTTCCTGTTTGCCTGTTTCAGAAGGCGAAGGTAAGATCTAAGTAGTTAGTCAAATTACAATAAATGGAATGTCATTTGCAGACAAGCAGTGCTTGATAGCTTCCCGGATGGTCCTGCAATTGGCAATGGTGAATGCATTCCTCAGATATTTCTTCCTCAGGTCCAGTCGCGATGGACATAGGCAGATAATGTGTTCTATGGATTTGTCCTTGCAAATGCAGAAGTGACATATTTCTGAGGGTAGGCGCTGTGTATTCCATGAGGCTTCAAATTACGATATTGGAATGTACATGAGACAGAATCTTATATTTACAGGCAGGAACTAGAGTATAGGCTAAAAATTCCTGTTTTAAGCAGGTATATTAATCTATTGTGTAGTTTGTACTTCTGTAGAGTGATGAGGTTGGCTAGTCTACTATTCTTTCTTAAGTTCTGTCATATTAAATCCTTGCAGTTTGTGGAAACTTTGTGACAATGGATAGTGGCAGCAGATTGTTGTCATTAATGTCTTTGTCCGTAGTTACAAGGCTCAATTCTGTAGTATATCCATTTCTACGCATTAACTCTTGGCATGTAAAGTGTCTGAAGCAATTTTCATTAGATGAGAAACAGTCACACATAGTAATTGAACCTCCCCCCTGTAGGTGTTGCAGTTAATGATGTTAAAGATAATTCCAGTCTGTTCAAGTCATTAATTATCGTATCCTGGACGGTGATGAAGGCATATAATAAAGAAGGAGTAGGTTTAGAATCTGTTGCCTTGATGTATTGACAAATGGCCAACCTCCATAGATGTTTGAAAACCTCTTTACTGATTGTACAATGACTTGGGTTTAGTTTTCATATTTGAGATATGATCTAACCCGAATAGATTGTTATCCACAGTTAAACCTATGTAGTTGTAGTTGTTAACTTATTCTAAGATGTAATAATCGATTTACAGCCTTAATCGGTTACCAGACTTGCCAAACGACAAGGTGTTGGTCTTCCCATGATTGATTTTTAAATCGTTTTCACTACTGATTTCCTGTAAGTTTGATAACTGGTATTGGAGACCTGATTGAGTCAGTGAAAAGATGATTATATCATTTGCATAAGCTAGAAAGCTGATGGATTTAGTTCCTAGTTTTGGTGTTAAACCTTTGGCACGGTCTAGATCTGCTATACATAGTGAAAAAAGTAAAGGGGCAAGAATGCAGCCCTGCTTTAGGCCGTTTGTGTTTGTTAACTTTGGTGTTAGAGCCCTACTTGTCAATTTAATTTGAAGCCATGTTTTTTCATGTAAGGATACCAAAAAGTATAATAGTCTGTGGTTGACTTCCCTATTTGATCATTTGTCCTAGAGTTTTTTTATCCCAGTTTTGCCAGATGCAGAAGAATAGTTGGTATAATATGCATATAGAGTAAGGTTGTTTCCTAATGCTTTGTTCACTAAAAGTTTGAGAGATTTAATATTATCAGTCGTGGAACAGTCAGATCTGAAGCCAGTTTGATTCATTGGGTTTAAGTTGTTATTGGTTACCCAAGCATAAAGATTATCTAGTTATATTATACAGTATAAATTTGCCAAAAAGCTTTCCTTCTGAGTTGAGGAGGGGAATAAGGTGGTAATGATTTTGATCCTCCTTTTATGTATAGGATGCATTACAGCCTCTTTCCATAAATATGGGATATAGCCTGATTCAAGTACTTGTTAGAATAAGTTATAAAATCATATGCTTCAAAGATTGGGGTCTGCTTTTAAAACATCAATAGGTATCCCATTCGGGCCAGTCGCTTTTTAAGATCTGGACTTCTTAATCAGTGCTATAATTTCCTCTTTGGAGATTTGCAAATCCACATTTATGTAGTCCGAGAGCTTGGGCGTTAGCTTATGTACTGTTGTCATAAAGGGCTTCTATATGCAACTTTCATGTGTCACATGATATGAAGTGATCCCTAGCTGCTGAATGGGAACCAGTGACCCAACTGATTAATGACCGGAATAAATTTGCATTGTTTGTTTTTATTACAAAATGTAAAATTTTCCAAGCTGGTTCTTGATGGGTTTTACTGATTTCTGATATTTCTCACCTGTTGATTTATTTAGTCCTTTATCTGTAAATCTTGATATGGATATTGTTGATTCTTTAGGTGTACCCTCAGGTGCCTCCGATGTTTCCTTTTGCTAAAATGATTAATAGATCAATGCTGTTAGAATGAGTGATTAATTTATTGGCTAGTTTAGTGGAAATAAAGTCAAAGATTCTCTGAAGCAGTTCTTCCCAGTCGCTACACTATTGGTTAGTGAAGGAGCTTTGCTAGCCTGGTACTCGAGTTTTGAAATAAAGATGTCCTGGCTTCCTAATTTTACCTGATTAATCTTTGCTTTATCAAGGTTAAAGTGCCTGTAAAGTGAAAGTCTGCAGTCTTCCTTGATGTATAGTTGAAGAGTATTGTTATTTGTTTTAGGTCCTGATCGCTTTCCTTCCATGGCACAATCTTATAGTTCTTAATACGGGTGGGCAGAATTAGCAGAATTTAATTCCATGGAATTACATTAAAATTCTGTGAGATTCCATGGAGTTCCATGACATGGTGGAGTGGGAATTTTGTGCTATTTTCTTACTGACAAATGCACCCTATCATCCAAAAATGGATGCGAGGATGCATTTGCGCTAAGAAATAGCACTGCCAAATACCAAATGCACTGCAGTGCATACCCCTCAGCGCCCTTACATACTTTGCAGTAATCACTACAGAATATATAAGGGCGCCGAGGGGTATGCACTATACTCCACTGTAGTGCCCTTACATACACTACAGTGATTACAGCAGAGTGTGTAAGGGCGCTGAGGGGTATGCTCTGCTGTGCATATACTCCTCAGTGTCATTACATACTCAGAGTATATAAACCTTATATACTCTGAGTATGTCAGGGAGCGGAGGGGTATGCACAGCAGTGCTGTCAATGGTTTTTAAACAGGACCAAAAGAGGGAGCTGTCCGTCTATGTTTAAAAATCACTGCGTATCAAAATTTAATCTGCAGTGGTTTTTAAACATAGAGGGACTGCTTCCTCTTCCAGCCCTGTTTAAAATGCAAACACTGCAGATGGATTCTGCCGGTGAAGCAGCTGAAGTTATTGATAGTTCTGGGTTAAAAGAGTAATGCAAAATTACCAAATTCCACCAATTCTGTCAATGGAATTAAAAATTCTACCCTCCCCTAGTTCTTACACAAGATAAGTGGCATGGTGCAATGAAGTATAATCAATTATGCTTTTTGAGTTTGAAGAGATGAGTATGGGTCTTGCTGGTTGATCAGATGGAAATCTCCCATTTACTGTGTGAAATCTTGGGTCAAATAATAGTTCAAACAGTCAATAGATTTTATACAGCACTCGTCTGCTTCTGAAGAAGTGTCCTGGCGCTATAGCAGAGACTAAGAACAGGGCCGGACAAACAATTCTCGTTATGGTCAAAAAGTCAGGTTTTTAATTCTTTCCTGAAGCAGTGCTCAGACTCAGTCATGTGAAGTTTGATTGAAGCATATTCCACAGTTTCACTGTCAGTACTGAGAAAGATCTTCCACCCTGATGGACTTTGGCAAATCTGAGAATGCACATAAGTCGGAGGTGGATCGATCTCAAAGATCTCTCCTGCTGGTACCGACTGAGTCTATTTCTCAGATAGTGTGGGCCTTTGCCTGCGAGGGCTCTAAATGCCAAGGTCAGAGCCTTCAACTTGATTCTTTTCGTACAGGCAGCCAGTGTAGCTGCCTCAGATGCGGCGAGATATGATGGCGAAATGGGACTCACCGGATCAGCCTAGCAGCCGCATTCTGTATGATCAGAAGCCTATGGATCAGGAAAGCGGGGAGATCCAGATAAAGGCTGTTTGTGTAATCCAGACATGATTTCACAAGAGCGTGGATTACAGTTTTTGGGGTCTCTAACGGGGGTAGGTGTAGCAGCTTCCTGACTGATCTGAGCGTCAGCAAGCAGATTCAAGAGATCTGCCTGATCTGGGAGGCAAAGGAAAGATAAGAGACAAATAAGATCCCCAAACTTTTGGCCAATGAGGCTGGTAGCGGAGGTCTATTCAATTCTACAAGCCACCACAGGTTGGTGGGGGGTGGGGACTTCTGGTTGAAGAAAATAACTTAAGTTTTGTCTGTATTTAGTTTTAAAAAGTTTGAATCCATCCAATTGATGATGCTCTTTAGGCAATCCTTAAATTTGAGGAAGGCCACTTCTGAGTGTTCTCGGAAGGTGAACAGCAGTTGCGTATCATCTGCATAGGAGACCACCTTCACACCCCAGGATTCAATGAGGGGGGGACAGGTAGAGGTTAAAGAGCAGTGGGCTGAGTTTGGAGCCTTGAAGCACCCCACAAACCTAGGGTTTGGAAGAGGAGGAGAAAGGGTGGAGAAAAACCCACTGGGAGAACTCTTCCAGGAAAGATCTGATCCAGGTCAGAACAATGCCCTGAAATCCAAGTAGGCTTAGCCTATTCAACAAGGTGGAGTGTGCCACTGTGTCGAATGCTGCTGACAGGTCTAACAATACCACCATAGCTGACGAGCCACTGTCCACAGTTTCCTTTATGGACTCCAACACTTTCAATAAGGCAGTCTCTGTGCTGTATCCAGCATGTAAACCCCATTGAGTGTCATGCAATAGGCAGTTTGTCTCAAGGAAAGATGAAAGTTGGTGAATAACCAGCTTCTGTAGGATCTTTGTGTGAGCTGGTGATCCAGCGCTAACAATAAAAATAATTCTCCTATTATGCTTTGGTCATCCAGGTGCAATTATTTCTCTAACACACACACTATATCCATATGACGGTGGGGCCCATAACACCGCATATACATTCACTTACTCATTTGTTCCCTGGATTTCCTCCGTCATGAACCTAGGAGAAAAACGATTCGCTGGAAGGAGACGGGATACCTCTTTTATAATGAAATAATATTTCTCATTTGCTTTTAAGGTATTCCGCTCATTGGTCGATGGACCAACTAGTAGGAATCAGTTGATGGTGATTAAGACCAGCTCAATCACAATGAACTCTTTTACCATTTCATTATTAATCATTAAGCTAAAGAAAATCACTGAGTCATTTGTTTAAAGAATAATAAAGTTTATATAAAGTTTTGAATGCAGGAAATTGAGATTAAGCTTATTATTCAGATCATTGCATTTATCATCAATATAAGAATAGTTTGAAATTGCATGGCACTTTTATTAGACGGAAAAATGAGGTTATCATAATAAGAACTCTATAGATCAATCTATCTCTCTGGGGAAAGCCTAATAATTCTAATAAAAATCTATCAATAAAAAGTTCTCCTAAAGCAACATCTTATACTCAACTGGAAAAGGAAAATAACAGCAGCAGCATCAGCTCGTCAGCATCAGCAACCGCAACTTCTCCCATCTACAGCATCTAACTTCTTCAGCATCTCCCGCAGCATCCCGCAGCATTCTAACCCCTCCCACCAAGAGTAGGTCTTCTTATACCCTAATTCTAGCTTACAGCATAAAATGTTTCTTCTTACATGGCGCAATTCATTCTCATTGGTCAAAAACTCAGGTCCATATACATTTTAATCAAACTTCCTGGTCTTAACCAGTTCCATGTGGAATGTCCATGCAAGCATAGTTTCCCACAGTTCATACACTTGCTCATCCGTTTCGATCAGTCCAAATTGTATCTTTTTCTGTTACATTTTGTATAATACAGTTCCGTCTATTGATTCAGCCAGGCTTCTCACGCTTCTTGCTGATCATCTTGGCACACATCTGCTCAGAAGGGTCACAGCAGCCTTGACCATACTTTCATCTTAGCCTCTCGGCATCAGCACGTGATCATCCCTTTTCCACAGCCTCTCTCCTCTATCACATGGTCTCATCCGCTCATGCGCACTCTAGTAACTCGCTGCCATTTTATATTGCTGCTCGGCAGGCCTAAGCGCACTATTTTCAAAAATAAACAAAATGTTATTAAAACAAAGAAATATAAACCCTTTTGTTTCCCTCCCGTCTTTCTACGTACCCCAATTAGGTATTACCTAGCAGAAGCAACATATAAAGCTGTCCCTTACTTACCATCGCTTTATTTTGCAACCATACGTTTTATTTAAAAGCACAAATCATGCATTTATTATTTAATTAGTACGCAAATATTATGTTATGTTAGACACGTAAACAATTATTAGTCAATTAATTTGCACACAGAATCGCATGTTACCATTAACCCTTAACATACATTGTTGGTTATTTACTTAAACGAACATGTTTATTAATATTGTACGAAAATATTAGGAGGTTAACATTTTTACATTCACCCTGCTCCATCAACTCCCCCCTTTGGTGATTTTTAATATCACCACAAAAACCCAAGTTATACAATTTTCTCAGACAGCATATATCTTTTATCCGTTTGCTTTTGTTAGTTTACACAACTGTATCCCTTTCAACTTGTTTCTTCGTTTTCTTGTACATGTTCTCTTTTATTTCTTCTAACTCTATTTCACCCATTTCTCTCTCTTTCCTTGTTTGTCATGTTTTCTTTTTCTATCTTATTCTGCCTTCTTCTTCTCTTTATACATGTTATTGCAAGCTTCAGTACTAATATTATTATTATTATCATGGTTGCTATTATTATAACTTTCCCTATTATTAATCCACTCATTCTTGTTAACCAATTTGTTACAGAAGAAAACCCTTTACCAAGTTTTCCCCAAACACTTTCAACCTCCAGTGGAACAAGTTCTTTGTGCAAATTTGTAATATTTGTTATATACTTCTGTATATTCTCGCCTTTATCTGGAATGTAAGTGCAACAATGTTGGACTTTCAGCATTCCACAGACTCCGCCCTCTTTTGCCAAAAGAATGTCAAGGGCAAGACGATTTTGCATCACCATAGCTCTCATGGCAACCATCTCGGTATTTACCATCAAGAACCCTCCAGCAGTATCCGTAGATAAACGATCTACCACTGTGGATCATTTCCGAATTCTAAATGCATTCAAAGATATTCCCACTGCTGGTATCAATGCACCAAAAATATCACCTACTATTTCTGAAAAACTTTCCCTTTTTCTTCGTGTAAAGGTATTTATCATTTTGTGTGTTCCTTTTTCTTTTCTATCTACATGAAAGATCTTTGGAAAGACCAGGCCTAAGTAAAATGACCCATACCAATGGTCCGGCAACCTATAATAAGCCCTATTCCTGCAAACATAATAAATCCCTGGAAATATTGGATCTTTTCCCCCTTTGAACCCCCATCCACCTGAAATTTGGTAATTGTCATGGCAATTACTTGATCCCACAAAATAATTGTCATATCTTGTCTTATTTCTTCTAATGCACAACCTTCCCTGTTGGGGCCAATCCAGAGTCATAGCTGCATTTGTCTTTTTCTTGTCATGATGGTCTTCCTCAAACGCCCAAAGAGGTGTTTTTGTCTCTTCTATCACTTTTCTTTGAAATTTCACTCTTCTCTCTTCAACCATTTCTAAAAATACCTTTTCTTCCTTCTTTAACTCACAGGTAAGGTTGTACCTAATTATACTATCTAATGTTAAAATCTTATCTTCTAAAAAATATTCTCCAAACGTCTTTCCCTCTTTTATTTTGTTAAGCTCGAGAACTACAGAAACCTTTGCAAAAATCTTATTTATATCAGTGTAATAATATTCTAATCTACCTGTTTTATAAAATAAACTTGCTAAAACACTACATGTTATTCCATACGTCAAAGGGAGGTGATGATAAGTCACACCCTCTGCTACAGATGCAGGCAACTGCATACAAACATAGCAATCTCTTACATCCATTGTTTCTACATACTCATATAATAATTTAGTAAAAACATTTTTAGAAAAATCTGTTATTGATTTGTCCTTATGTAATTCTGCACTACTCTTTAAAATAACTGGCTCTTGAGTGTTAGCTCCTTTTTCTTTCTCAGTGTTATTAGACATTTCTACTACAGCTAAACTAATTGGAATAGTGATTGCTAAAACCACCCATACTGTTATTAATAATCCTGTACAAAAACAGCACATCTTGCACCATCTACTTAAAAACTCACATTTACATTTTCTATCTCTAGTATTCTCCATTTTGTCTTCTAACCTTATTTATTGGTTTTCTAGAAAATTGTGTCACTACACCTCAGAAATGACTTGCTTGCCACTCTGTACTTTCAATGTTTTGTCTTTGCTTGGTACTTTCTTTTAATTCTTTTTCAGAATCCTTTCTTTGTCACATCCGGTAAATTCATCAGTTCAGTGTTTTGTCAAATCCGGTAAACTATCTAAACTTCTTCAGGTTTGTTTCTTCAGGTTTGTTGCACTTCACTTTCTCCCATCAGGTTTCTTTGTTCTGGGTTTTCGTGAGTGTTCAATTCTTCTTTGTGACTAGTCAAAGCACGATACAACCATTCAGGCGATCTATACTTTTGATTTACCTTCTTTACTCTTTTCGTTTTCTGCAAGTGTTTTCCACCTTGTTTTTCTTGCTCTTTTTGACTTGTTATTTCATTCACTTGTTCAGCACTTTTCCCATCCAACCTTATGATTCTGTATCTTAATTTTCTTACTTCGTTGGGCCAATTGTCTCCTTTTCTTGGCCTTTTTGCTTCACTTCCTTTTTCCTCTCTTTCTGTTTTCCAATTTCTTTTTCTTGTCTCTAGTTTTTCATTTCTTTCTTCTCCACTTTCTTCAGACTCTGTTTCAATTCTTTCGTTATTTCCTCTTATTTTGAAACTTATAATTTCATTTTCTTCTACTTGTGGTTCTTTTCTTATCTTCCTTCGTTCACCTATTTCTGTCCCTCCTCGAGGTTCTTCCGAATTTGTGTCAGTCTCTCTATCTGCTTCTAAAATTCCCTGTTCTTGTGTTTGACTATCTGTCCCTACTGCTCCTCGGGGTTTTTCCGATTTTTCTAACTTTTGGTTTGAAACTCTCCCTTCTTCATCTATTAATATTATCTGCGAAGGAATTTTACCACAACTTGTACTTGGTTGTTCACTGTCACTATCTTCTGGCTCAGTTTCTTCTCTTATGCTTTCAAAATTCCACTTTCTTTTTAGAATTTCTTCACCTTCCGAATGTTCTGTATCAGATTCTGAACTGGTGTCAGATATTTCCAGATGTCGACTTACAGGTCGATCTTCAAATTCTGGAACTTCAGCTATTTCTTCTATTTCCTCTTCTTCTTCTATCGTTGCACTTGTAGTTGGGTCTTCCAGATGTCATCTTACAGGTCGATCTTCAGGTTCTGGCACCCTGTTTGTTTCTTCTTCTCTTTCTGATGCTGAACTGTTATCAGATATTTCCAGATGCCGACTCACATGTCGATCTTTAGGTTCTGGAACTCTGATGGTGTGGCTGGCATGTACCCAGTGTTTCACTCCTGCACACTTGACTGCAGTGGTCATCACCAGGATCACTTGTCGTGGTTCGTCCCAGCGAGGAACCAAACAGTTTCTTCTCCGGTGTACTTTTATTCGAACCCAATCTCCTGGATTCAAGTCGTGAGCTGGTTTTCTTTCAAGAGTGGTCGCATCCGGTCCAACCTGATGAAACACAGAATGCACCACATCAGCCAATCCTTTGCAATAATCCAGCACTAGATCATCAGTTATAGTCAGTAGCTTGTTGACAGGTACTTGTGCTTGTCTCATTGCTCGTCCCATGATTATTTCATGTGGACTGAGTCCAGTTTTCCTTTCCGTAATACTTCTGATTGTCATCAGAACCAATGGCAAAGCATCTGGCCATTTGAGTCCTGTAGCTTGACACATTTTTCCTAACCTGTTTTTGATCGTTCCATTCACTTGCTCTACTATTCCAGAAGCCTCTGGTCTGTATGCACAATGCAGTTTCTGTTTAATACTAAGTGCTTCACAAATCAGTTTAACTAATTCGTTTTGGAAATGTGTTCCTCTATCTGTTTCAATCGTGACTGGAAAACCATACCTCGGAATGAATTCTCGCAGCAAAAGTTTTGCTACCGTGATACTATCATTCCTTCTTGTTGGATATGCCTCCACCCAACGGGAAAACAAACAGACGACCACTAGGATATACCTCAATCTGCTGCAAGGTGGCATTTCAATAAAATCCATCTGCATTCTAGTGAAAGGACCCCCTTCTCGTCCTATTCTTCCTAGACTCACTACTGTCTTCCTTTCTGGATTTAACTGTTGACAAATAAGACATCTCTGACAAAGACTCTCAGCTATGGCTCTGAATTTTGGATTATACCATGTTTGTCTAAACAGTCTGATCATTGAATCTCTCCCAATATGGGCTTGTCCATGGTACATCCGTGCCATGTCAGAAATCATGCTATCAGGCATAACTGGTCTCTCATCCCTGTAAACCCAAACATCAGTTTCTTCATGTTTTCTACATCCTGCTTTTATCCAGGTATCTTTTTCTTCATCCTCTGCAGCTTCTTGTAACTGTCTCACCTCATCCCATGTTTCAATTGAGTTAGTGAAAAGCAAAGGACAAGTAATATGCTCTCTTTCACGACATTTATTCAAAGAAACCACATTCTTTGCACAGTACTGTGCCATTTCGTCAGCATATTTATTACCAACAGTAATGTAGTCTTCCCCATTTTTATGTGCATTGCACTTCACAACAGCGATCTGTTTAGGCAGCTGTATCGCCTCAAGCAACTTTTTCACAAAATCTCCATTTCTGATGGGCGTCCCTGCAGACGTCAAGAAACCCCTTTGTGACCAAATCTGACCAAAATCATGCACGACCCCAAAGCCTTACTGGCTATCTGTCACAATCGTAACCCGTACATTTCTTCCCAACTTACATGCTTGAATCAGAGCTACTAATTCTGCAACTTGGGCAGACCGTATACCTTTCAGACAAGATGCTTCCAATACAGTTGCTACTGTGCAAACTGCATATGCTGCACTTAGAACTCCATCACTCGTTCTCAAACATGAGCCATCCACAAACAGAATATAATCTGATTCTTTCAAAGGCTCATCTCGGATGTCAGCTCTTGGTTTTGTACAGTATTCGAGCACATTCAGACAATCGTGATCTACTTCATCCATTTCAATCATATTCTCTTCATCTGGCAATGATGTTGAAGGATTCACATTCATACATCTGTCAATGGTCACATTATCTACACTCAAAATTACCTTTTCATACCTAGTCAGCCGACTATGTGTCATGTATTGGGTTTTCGTTCTTGTCAAAAGAAATTCCACAGAATGGGGAACATACACTCTCAATGGATACCCCATCACTATGCCTTCACTCTGTTCCAGACTCGCACAAGGAGCAGCAACTGCTTTCAAACATCCAGGCAACGCTTTCGCTACAGGGTCTAAAACAGCTGAAAAATATGCAATAGGTCTTTTCATAGTTCCATGTCTCTGCACCAAAACTGAAAATGCACATCCATCTCTTTCACTGCAATACAGCTCAAAATCTTTCTCATAGTCAGGCATTCCCAATGCTGGAGCCTCACACAATTTCTTTTTCAACTCTCTGAATGCTTTCATTTCTTCATCATTCATTTCAAAAGGATCTTTAACATCCTTCTTTGTCAGTTTCTGCAATGGTTTAGCAATCAGTGAAAAACGCTTATCCATTGTCGACAATATCCAACCATTCCCAAAAACATTCTTACCTCTCTTTGTGTCATTGGAGCTCTCATTCCTTGAATCATTTTTATTCTTTCTGTCGTTACCTTTCGCACTCCTTTCTCAATTTTAGGCCCTAAATACTGGACTTCTTGTTGACAAAACTGCAACTTTGAAGGGGACACTTTATGTCCTCTTTTTGCTAAATGATTCAGCAAAGCAATTGTATCATTGACACATGCTTCTTTCGTTTTTGATGCCACCAGTAGGTCATCAATATACTGAACCATTACTGACTTTTCTGGCATTCTTAAATCTTCCAATGATTTCTTTAGGATCTGATTAAAGATTGAGGGACTCTCTGTGTACCCTTGAGGAATTCGGCACCATGCCAAAATACGCTCTCCAAACCTAAACGCAAATATTGGCTGGCTATCTGGATGCAATGGAATAGAAAAAAATGCATGACAGAAATCAATTACTGTGTACCATTCTGCTTCACGTGGAATCTGGTATAGAATCACAGCAGGGTTCGTTACTATTGGGCAACAAGGCACAACAATTTTGTTTACCTTTCTTAAATCCTGTACGATTCTATATGTTCCGTTTGGCTTTTTCAGTCCCATTATTGGCGAATTACATGGACTGCTCATTATTTCTTTTAGAATCCCTTGTTCAATCATTTTATTTATTACTGGTGTTATTCCTTCAATTATTTCTGGAGTCAATTTATACTGGGGCGTATTTGGGTAACTCGTTCCTTCTTTTACTGTTATTTTAACGGGATCTACTCCTTTCATTAATCCTGCATCTTCTCCTGTCAAGTCCCACACTTCTTCTTTCACTGTCCTTTTCAACTCAATTGGGATTTTCTCTGCATCAAATACAGGAAACAAACCATTTACTTCTGGTTCTAAATTCACCATTGTCATTTTATACAGCACATCCTCATCCGGAGTCTGAAATGCAATTCCGTCTGGGTTACAATAAATTGTGCAGTTCATTTTGCACAATAAATCGCGTCCTAAAAGGTTTACGGGACTACAATCACACACCACAAATCGGTGCATTTCACTAAATGGACCAATTCTTACCTTTACTAATCTAGTAAGAGGCGTTTTAATTTGCTGATTGGAAACTCCAACCACTTGGATATGTTCACCTGAGAGGAAGATTTGGAATTTCCACTGACCTAACAGTAGAACGGGTAGCTCCAGTGTCAACAAGGAATGTTACATTTGCACCATTCACTTCTCCATCCACAAATGGACGAGACTGATCTACCTCTAGAGTTGCGCCAAGCACGCACTCTTCCCTCTCTCTTAGGCACCGTCATGAACTTTCATCCGTTTCATCCTCATCCTGTCGTAACAAATATTGAGAAATTTCAGCTGCACGCGACAACTGTTTTACCTGTTCTCCTCCGTAGAATCCTGTTTCTGCACTGTATTTCTGTTGGTTAACACTCTTGGGAAGTGGTGGTTGTGGCACCTGACCTTGTTGAGTAACTACCTCACTCTGCACCTGTGAATTTAATGATTGATTTTCCACATTAGGTTTTGGAGGAAATTTACATTCGTTTCTCCAATGTCCTAGCTTTCCGCAGTTGTGGCATGGCCACTTTTTCTTTGCCTCATCTATGCTCATTTGTCCTTTTCCTTTATCTATATTAGGTCGGGATTTAAACTGTCCTGTTTCACTGCTAGTATTACTCAATTGAGCTTCTTGCTTTTCTGCAACTTTCACCTGTGCCCACATTGCTTTTTCTTTTAATTTACGTTGTTTACTCTCAATTTCATCACTGCAATACTTAGCATATCTCAAAACTTCATCCACTGTGCTATTCTGCCATCCTATCAAGTGCTGCTTAATCCTTTCACTTATCTCTGGTGTTAATCCATACACAAACCTATATACAAAATGACTCATGTCCTTCTCACTTAGGGGCCGATTCCGATTCCGGCCGGAAATCTCTCCGACCGAGCCGGACCCGGAGAGATTTCCGACCGAATCGGACTCTGGCAGTCCGACCGAACGAGTACGATGTGCACGCATGCCATCGGACTCGAGTCGGTCGGACTCCCATTGAAGTCAATGGGAGCCTGTCGTACAACGCGGGCTCCCATTGACTCAATGGGTGCGAGGCGGACAAGGGCGCCCCCTACAGTGTGTACGCGTCCATGCGCATCGCGGCGTACATGCACAGGTAGGGGGGACCCATGGGTCCCCCCTGTGTGCAACTCGCGCGCCTACGCGTACAGGGGGGTCCGACGCGGACCCCCAAAGTCCGGCTCCGACAGCTTTTTTGAGCCGGACGGCGCGAGTCGGTCGGACTGCTCACGGCGCGCATCGTACTTACCCGGCCGGGATACGTCTCCATAGCGCGGTGCGCGTCATGTCCATGCGAGTCGGTCGGAGCGTGTTGAAGCCGCGTTCGAGTCGGTCGGAGATTTCGCGGGTGCCTGCATCGTACTCGCTCGGCCGGACCCGCGTACGATTCGGTCGGGAAACAGGGCTCCGAATCGGATCCGGTAAATCCGAATCCGATTCGGAGCACTACCGGCCGAGATCGGAATCGGCCCCTTAGTGTCTCATAACCACTATACTGTTTGAAAACCAACAACAATCTCTCATAGTAGGCTTGCACTGACTCTTTGCTTTCCTGTGTTGTTCTGTCTATTTTTACCCAATCTGTTTCTTTTGGTGGAATTTTGTTCTTCAAAAAGGTAACTACTTGATCATACTTCCTCATCACTTCTGGACCTGGCGCTCCTGTTTTAGCATCCCTTGGATATTCTACAGTTGGCCAATCAATGGTAATCTTACATTCTGTCCATAAATCAGCTGGCACTACTATATCAAACAATCCATCTAGATCTATCCACAGCACTTTTGACACCTTAACAAACCTTTCCACTTGTCTGTACCATTCTACTGGTTTCTCTCTCAATTTGGGAAAGTCATTGGTAAATGACAGTATATCCTGTCTGGTCCACGGAACATGCACATAACTACCACCTGGTGTTTCTCTCATCGGGTATTCCCTAGCAACTGGTTCCTTATCTGTCACTGCAAAAGCCAAAGATGCTTTATCTGTTGTTTTCTCATTTCTCTTTGTCCATCTATTTCTCCATCTATCCACATCACCCCATTTTCTCAATAAAACAATCAGCTCTTTTATTTGGGCCAGTCTTCCTGATGTGTTCAAATTCTCTATGTCTTTCTCACAAAAATCTACTCTGTACGGTTTCTGCAACGTCCTCACTTTCACAAATTCTACTCCTAGTTCACTTGCGATCTCTTCCAATTTGTCATGTAAATTTCTAGCTCTCCAAGTAAGACTTTTGCACAAAAACATAATCTCATCATCCTGATAATTTTTTAGTTTTTCTGTTCCAATTGTTCCCAAAATCAACTCTTCCATGTCTATTTTCAACCTAATTACATCTAATGGTTTTTCTTCTGGTTCTTTTGCTTTTAGCGCTTTCATCCATTCATTTAACTCTTCTGGAGTCGGACCTACAGGCGTACTATTTAATTCTATCCAATCACTGCTTCTTTCTGGTGTTCCTGATGCGGACTCTGTCACCATAGGCATTCTCCTAATCTCATTCTCATTTATCGTCAAATTTGTAGGTGGGCTTGGTCTACAGGTACTAGCCAAATTGTGTGCACCTTCATTATTCAGTTCCATCCCTTCTCTTTTTCTTTGCAAATGTGAATTCATGGGAATCACTAAGGAATGTTCATTAATTTTCTGATTCTCAAAAATTGGCATTACTGGACCTATCGTTACTGGTACAGTTACAGCTTCCATATTCTTTGTCAATTCTCTTATTTTCTCAGTCAATTCTTTTGTCGTTTTTGCTAATTCAATTGCATTGTCACTTTCTGTCTCTTCATTTTGTGAAGTTTTAAATGTTTCTTGTGACCTATTTATTTCATTTCTTCGTTCGGGTTTTTATTCCTCCCAGTTTCCATTGGCGGTGCATTAGGTGTCACCACCGCAGAAGTCTGTTGGTATGGAGGTGGGTTTCTGTTTAAAATATCTTCCAGCAATTCGTCATCTGTTTCACTACCACCATACACATACTTTTCTACCACTACATGTTTCTTTTTCTTGGTACACTTTCTCTTTGCTTCTTCCTCAACCGCAAAAGCTGGAAACAAACCTCCTGCCATGTTAGCGTATCTCCAACGCTTTACTCTGTCCTCATGATTTATTCCAAACAACCTTCCAGGCAAAAACTCATGATTCTTTAATCCTCTGGATCTCTCTCGCTCATACATCTCATCTTCCCATTCCGTTAAAGCTTCAAACTGTGTCGGTCTAGGTCTGGGTTCTAACATTACCATCTTTTCTCTCAAGTTCCGTAATACAGCTACATTAAATGAACCATTCTCAGGGAAAGCCAATGCTCCATCGTTCTTGGTATATTTTGTCCAATTTTCTAACCATATGCATGTATGATATCCATATTTCAATTGTAAGAAAAAGGGGCACCCCTGACACAAATTCCTAAATCAGGGAAAATAGCTCAAATGTAAGTATCACAATATAGGAATGACAACTTTGATTATAGACAGGAATAATATTTATCAAAACATGCAGACTCTGTGAAGGGTATCAAAAAATGTTTATTATTGTATTTATTATTGTAAATTGTCTAGAATATCTGTACATTTAAAAGAAAAGAGAAAGAAAAAGGAAAGAACGTGATTCTCTCCATATTCAGTTCTACATTAAAAGAACACAAATCGATTTTTATGTGGACGTTCTATAAATTACATTATATATCATATCAATGTTCATATGAATAGAATTATACACAGTCTTTAAATTAACTTCTGTTATCAAGACATATAGATAAGGTGAATAATCACTACAAACAGGACATGATACATTCAGTATTAATATGGCTCTAGAAATTCCGTATCCTACGCGCGTTTCGGCTGTGCGCCTTCATCAGGAAGCCATGTGTAAAATAGAGACCTCATAGGGTTCAGCACGGCAAACAGTTTGTTGGGTGTTAATAAAATAGATCTAAGGTCCAATGTAGAATAGTAGATTCTTTCTGTTAAATATCTCCAGGATAAGTAATAACTGTACTGTACAAATCCAAACGGTCCAAAAACATCTCTATTTTACACATGGCTTCCTGATGAAGGCGCACAGCCGAAACGCGCGTAGGATACGGAATTTCTAGAGCCATATTAATACTGAATGTATCATGTCCTTTTTGTAGTGATTATTCACCTTATCTATATGTCTTGATAACAGAAGTTAATTTAAAGACTGTGTATAATTCTATTCATATGAACATTGATATGATATATAATGTAATTTATAGAACGTCCACATAAAAATCGATTTGTGTTCTTTTAATGTAGAACTGAATATGGAGAGAATCACTTTCTTTCCTTTTTCTTTCTCTTTTCTTTTAAATGTACAGATATTCTAGACAATTTACATTAATAAATACAATAATAAACATTTTTTGATATCCTTCACAGAGTCTGCATGTTTTGATAAATATTATTCCTGTCTATAATCAAAGTTGTCATTCCTATATTGTGATACTTACATTTGATATCCATATTTCAGCATCATATGTGAAGCTGGTGATTTCGGCGGTGGAATTATTTGTCCCTCTCTAGTCACTACCTTTTTGTCCTTCTTAAAGAAGTTCTTAACTTTCGACATCCAAGACGTTTTCTCTTTTCCATACTCATAGTACGACATGATTCACAACCTTTTTCTCCTTAAACAATCCGCAATTCAATACTGTTCCCTATGCGTTATTTCAACCAATACTAGCGCGACTCACACCAACACTCCAATCACAGCGATTTCTGTCTACGGCACACTGTCCAATTCCAGCGCGGCTTTTGTCTACGTCAGTCCTGCTCCTGTTCTCATGTGACTAGCGCACTGTCCAATCCCAGCGCGGCTTTTGTCTACGTCACTTTGCTCTTGACCCCTCCTTTACAAAAATTATCGGCAATTTCTTTTTCAACAATTCTTGTTAGTTACAACATTTTATCCACATTTCCATTGTCTGATTCGCTAAACCGAAAATATCGTTTTTGACCATTTACACTAGAATTCTGTATTTTCCAGTAGGCAGCGCTTACCTCTACCCTACCACAGAATTTTCAGTTTCGTCGATAAAGTAGCACTTCCCTCTACCTTACCCTTCTTTCAAGCAATCAGTAAACCCGTTTCTCTGGGGATAAAACACATGTGGAGACTATACTGCTCCTGAGAATTAAGGCCAAAGTTTCACAAGAAAACCGATCACTATTTCACTTACACACCTTTTATACACAAAATGTCCCTAATATAACACAACCTGTGTTATTACCAAAAATGAAATCAGACAGTGTAAAATTCCATGTGACTTCTCTTGCCACACGTGTTCCACTTCCTACTTCCTGGAAGCGTGAACTTACATATAACATAACGCGACTCAACAAAAAGTGTTAGACATAAACTTATCAATAATCTATAATCATAAATCAATAATCACCAAACTAATCTATAGAAACCATAACTCTGCTACCAAGAAATCTGATCCAGCGCTAACAATAAAAATAATTCTCCTATTATGCTTTGGTCATCCAGGTGCAATTATTTCTCTAACACACACACTATATCCATATGACAGTGGGGCCCATAACACTGCATATACATTCACTTACTCATTTGTTCCCTGGATTTCCTCCGTCATGAACCTAGGAGAAAAACGATTCGCTGGAAGGAGACGGGATACCTCTTTTATAATGACATAATATTTCTCATTTGCTTTTAAGGTATTCCGCTCATTGGTCGATGGACCAACTAGTAGGAATCAGTTGATGGTGATTAAGACCAGCTCAATCACAATGAACTCTTTTACCATTTCATTATTAATCATTAAGCTAAAGAAAATCACTGAGTCATTTGTTTAAAGAATAATAAAGTTTATATAAAGTTTTGAATGCAGGAAATTGAGATCAAGCTTATTATTCAGATCATTGCATTTATCATCAATATAAGAATAGTTTGAAATTGCATGGCACTTTTATTAGACGGAAAAATGAGGTTATCATAATAAGAACTCTATAGATCAATCTATCTCTCTGGGGAAAGCCTAATAATTCTAATAAAAATCTATCAATAAAAAGTTCTCCTAAAGCAACATCTTATACTCAACTGGAAAAGGAAAATAACAGCAGCAGCATCAGCTCGTCAGCATCAGCAACCGCAACTTTTCCCATCTACAGCATCTAACTTCTTCAGCATCTCCCGCAGCATTCTAACCCCTCCCACCAAGAGTAGGTCTTCTTATACCCTAATTCTAGCTTACAGCATAAAATGTTTCTTCTTACATGGCGCGATTCATTCTCATTGGTCAAAAACTCAGGTCCATATACATTTTAATCAAACTTCCTGGTCTTAACCAGTTCCATGTGGAATGTCCATGCAAGCATCGTTTCCCACAGTTCATACACTTGCTCATCTGTTTCGATCAGTCCAAATTGTATCTTTTTCTGTTACATTTTGTATAATACAGTTCCGTCTATTGATTCAGCCAGGCTTCTCACGCTTCTTGCTGATCATCTTGGCACACATCTGCTCAGAAGGGTCACAGCAGCCTTGACCATACTTTCATCTTAGACTCTCGGCATCAGCACGTGATCATCCCTTTTCCACAGCCTCTCTCCTCTATCACATGGTCTCATCCGCACATGTGCACTGTAGTAACTCGCGGCCATTTTATATTGCTGCTCGGCAGGCCTAAGCGCACTATTTTCAAAGATAAACAAAATGTTATTAAAACAAAGAAATATAAACCCTTTCGTTTCCCTCCGTCTTTCTACGTACCCCAATTAGGTATTACCTAGCAGAAGCAACATATAAAGCTGTCCCTTACTTACCATCGCTTTATTTTGCAACCATACGTTTTATTTAAAAGCACAAATCATGCATTTATTATTTAATTAGTACGCAAATATTATGTTATGTTAGACACGTAAACAATTATTAGTCAATTAATTTGCACACAGAATCGCGTGTTACCATTAACCCTCAACATACATTGTTGGTTATTTACTTAAACGAACATGTTTATTAATATTGTACGAAAATATTAGGAGGTTAAAATTTTTACATTCACCCTGCTCCATCACTGGCAATAGGGAAATTGACATGAAGTTGCTGAGCACGCTCGGGTCTGTATTGGCTTTTATTAAGAGATGCAGCAGGAACGCCTGTTTCCAGATGGAAAGGAAGATGCCGGATTTCAGAGAGGCCTTCCAAATCATATTAAGATAAGGATTTATGGAGTGTGCAGCCAGTCTGAGAATTTGAGGGAGGCAGGGGTACTCTGGGGAGCCTAATTTACATTTCAGCGATTTCTCTAGTGAAACATCTTCTGGAATAGCTCAGAATTCAGACAGAATGGGTAAGTGCAGGCGGGGTGGGGGTCAGTGGGTCAATTGTGCCAACAGTACCTAGGAAGGTGGAGTAGAGATTTTGAATCTTAGCATCCAAAAAATCAGATAGCCTAGAACAGAGATCATATGAAGGAGTAAAGGTGCTTTTATTCACAGCAGGGAAAGTAAAGGATTTAACGATATTGAAAACTTTCCTGGGGGAATAAGTGGCAGTTGTAATCCGCAACATGAAATTCTCTTTCATAGTATTCGGAGTGAGTTTATTGAAGTTTCTAAGGGCTGCCTTGTATAGCTGTTTTGCCTCTGAATTGTAAGATTTTCTCCAGCAGTGCTCAATCTTTTTGCAGCAAGTTTTATATAAATATATATACAAAAGTTGCACTTGCTTAGCCATTTTTCACCTTTCAAAACTGTTAGGATTTGTTCTTATTTTGAATTGATTATGGTAGTATTAGTCTAACGCTGTTGTGTATTAAAGTTAATAGCCCACACACCGGGTGGCTGATAGTGCTTTGGTTAGCCCAGATTTAATGCGCATGAAAATTTGCTAGATTAAATGATTTGAAGTGCCAGGTTTCCTGCAGACAGACAACTTGGTACTTGGATAGAAAAGTTGTTAAATTATTGCTGGTCTGGATTTTATGTGTCTCTTAATTCCAGCACTACTCCAGGAGAAGATCAGCACTGACATCTGGGTTATACATACTGTCTTTGGTTAGGTGTGAAGCGGGCTGTCAGTTCTGGTAAAAGTGTTGGTATTGTGGTCCTGGAATAGAGTAGATCTCACACAAAGAGAAGGACAGAGAACAGCTGCCTATAAGGGACAGCTAGCAAAAGAATATTATCCAGATTTGTATAAAACATGTGCATGTGAAGGAGATAACTAAAAAGGAAGATAAATGATCAAAAAACACCAAGAGCCCTACGAGAAAGCCCTAGGGATTTCTTAAGACTGCCCTCACCCACTATATAGTGGCATGCTTCATCATAGGGTTGCTAACAACACCTGGTACAGACCAACACTCAGTGTGGAGCTCTGTTTTTTTTTTAAAAGAAGAAAAGAGGAAGCAAAAGGAGAAAGTGCTCCAAAAGAGGGATCCCTAATGCAGGAAAGTTTTAATATATAGAACTGCCTAAGTCGGTGCCGGTATACTTATTTATTCATGGTCCCACTTGACAAGATTACAAATAAGCAATGGCTATATAGGAGAAGTTACATCTCCATTACCCCATCTGCTTTGACCGACATGTTTCAGCCAATCTCACATGCCCCTATGGGTCAATGGCCTTCCTCAGGATACTGATCCCTCGTAGATAATCAAAAAATCTTACCAGTTGTAATTTAACCAATAGTAAAATATTAGGCCTTACTTTATGCTTGTAAGTAACCACACTTACATACTGTACCCAAGTAACTTTATATTTTCTCTCAACTCGGGGCCAAAGTGGGAATACCGCCCTGTAGTCAAACATTCTGACGAATGTTTGACTACAGGGCTGTGTTCCCACTTTGGCCCGAGTTGAAAGAAAATATAATGTTACTCGGGTACGGAATGCAAGTGTGGATCAAAAAACACCAAGAGCCTTACGAGAAAGCCCTAGGGATTTCTTAAGACTGCCCTCACCCACTATATAGTGGCATGCTTCTTCATAGGGCCGCTAACAACACCCTGGTGCAGACCAACACTCAGGGTGGAGCACTGTTATTTTTTAAAAGAAGAAAAGAGAAAACAAAAGGAGAAAGTGATCCAAAAGAGGGTTCCCTAATGCAGAAAAGTTCTAATGTAAAACTGCCTTAGTTGGTACAGGTATACTTATTTATTAATGGTCCAACTAGACAGGATTACATATAGGTAATGGGTATATAGGAGGAGTTACATCTCCATTACCCCATCTGCTTGTACCAACATGTTTCAGCCAATCTCACATGCCCCTATGGGTCACTGGCCGTCCTCAGGATACTGATCCCTCGTAGATAATCAAAAAATCTTACCGATTGTAATTTAACCAATAGTAAAATATTAGGCCTTACTTTATGTTTGTAAGTAACCACACTCGCATTCAGTACCCGAGTAACATTATAACTCTCCAAAGTGGGAACACCGCCCTGTAGTCAAACATTCTTACGAATGTTTGACTACAGGGCGGTGAGAAAATATAATGTTGCTTGGGTATGGAATGCGAGTGTGGTTACTTAAAAACATAAAGTAAGGCCTAATATTTTACTATTGGTTAAATTACAATCAGTAAAAATGTTTGATTATCTACAAGGGATTAGTATCCTGAGGAAGGCCAGTGACCCATAGGGGCATGTGAGATTGGCTGAAACATGTTGGTACAAGCAGATGGGGCAATGGAGATGTAACTCCTCCTATATACCCATTACTTATTTTTAATCCTGTCAAGTGGGACCATTAATAAATAAGTATACCGGTACTAACTTAGGCAGTTTTATATTAGAACTTTTCTACAATTGGGATCCCTCTTTTGGAGCACTTTCTTCTTTTGTTTTCTCTTTTCTTCTTTTAAAAAAAGCCAGCGCTCCACCCTGAGTGTTGGTCTGCACCAGGGTATTGTTAGCGACCGTATGATGAACCATGCCACTATATAGTGGGTTAGGGCAGTCTTAAGAAATCCCTAGGGCTTTCTCGTAAGGCTCTTGGTGCTTTTTGATCATTTATCTTCCTCTTTGGTTACCTCCTTCACATGCACATGTTTTATACCTATCTGGATAATATCCTTTTGCTAGCTGTCCCTTCTAGGCAGCTGTTCTCTGTCTTTCTCTTTGTGTGAGATCTACAGGCGGAGTTTGGAGAGCTAGGGAAGGCTCACTTACTTTTGCCTTGTGTTGTGTAAGTATGGTCCTGGAATAGTGACCTAGTGCCCAGTAGCTAGGTATTTGGTGACATTAATGTTTAGATTCATATTGTTAAATATGCTGAAGGGACCTATAAATTGTTTTATTTTGTTAATAGATCCAAAATGGTGATCTTGTTGATTGGACTGCACTCATAATATGTATAGATACTTAGGTTTAGTTGGTTTCATCAAAAGTATACCCCAGGAGGCCAGGTCCGCTTCTCTGGACCATATTTTTCATACTATTAATTCCGTAGACCATATTGTATGGGTCGACTTCGTTTAATGCTTGCTTCATGAGAGAACCTTACACTTGTTAGATCTTTAGTGGACATGTCTTTTATTTCAGAAAAATTATTTAGTATTCTCAAAATGCTTTGGCGATAAAAAATGTCATGTGGTCCTTGTGAAATGCAATCAGGAGTAAAGTAATGAGTGGTACTGTCGTTGTCAACATTGGATGGCCATGAGGGCACTGTAAATTTGTTATCCAGTGCAGAGAGTGGCAATATTATATTCTCACCTGAACTGGCAGGAATTTGATCATGCGTGGTCAAGTGTATATTGTGTCTCTGCTGTAGAGTCTTGAATTTTGTTGCATACAGATCCATTCAGGTCATGAGAAGAAAGTTGAGTGTTTGTTGTGGTGACAGTAGAATCCTTATTGGAAAGTGCTTTGACAAGAAATGCAAAAGTGTCCACCATATTTTTAGCAAGGGGTGCAGATTATGAGGTCATAGAGATTGCTGGGTCTGAAGGACTTCTAAAGCCAGAAGTAACTGGTGGGTGCACGCATCTGTGCGTAGAGTCCTTGTTTTGAATCAACGGTCATGCCACCTGAACCTAATTTTCCCTTGTGTGTGTGTGTTTGTTGACATTAATGATCCGTGGTCCTTATCATCATTCAGTGAGCTTCTTTCCCCTATAACAGGTGAGGAATATGCATTTCTATCCTTGTTGGTGCATTCTTTCTGGTAAAATATCAGAAAAGGTGTAAGCACCCATTTACTTCCCAGCTAGATGTGTGCTTTAAAAGGTCCACTACATACGTACAAAAGGAAACAGGTCACTTTTTGAAGTAAGCTTTGCCAGCACTTTTTGCCAATTTGCTGCGCAGCTTCAACAAAAAACAAGCATTGGCAAAGCCAATAGGTCTCGCCTTTAGGTCCCACTGGCTTTGGCAATTCTTTTTTGCCACGTTGAATAGCATGCTTTTGGAAACGCAGTGAAAAAGAAAACAGAAAAAACATAGCATGCGCCATCTGACAGCTGTTACCTAACAAGTCATAAACTGCGAGGCAGTGGTGTGCTTAAGCGGAATAGAAGGTGGAGACCATTAGGGGCATTAAAGTAATTAACTCACATACTCAGCCACCACTTCAACTAAAGGAAGTGCTAAAAAACAAATATATATTGTGTATCTAAACATATTTGCATTTTGAGGTGATTTAAAATATGTATGGAGTCAGACAGAGAAGGCAGCAGTGAAAAGAGGGAGCAGGCTGCACAAAGGTAGCGCATAAGAAAGAGGGAGCATATGGGGCAAAGGGAGAGCAGGGGATGCAAAAGTGCCACCTGTGATGTACAGCCCGTTGGTGCTAAATGAAGGCTTTTTCCTTCTCTCTATTGGTGTGAGTGAACTTGTGTAATATAACTGGTGCTCATGTAAAATGCTCCAATACCTCTAACAGGCCTCGCCTGTATAATGTGATCGCTAATATATTGGCTTTGCCAGTGCTTGTTTATAAAACATTGTTTATAAAGTAAAAGAGAACATTTCAAAACATTGGAGGAAAAGCAAACACATAGCTTATGTAAGGTATTAAGGTAGCTCAAAATTGTACACCAAATTCAATATTTACAATCTTTAAAAATAAGGGGGCTTCGAAGATCTGTAATATCGCAGCAACGAGATGTTATGTAATGTTAGGTTGCATGCCGTGCAAGAAGCCAGGGCTATCTGTGTGCGGTGTCGCAGATCACACTTGCCCTGTATGTGGCGCTGGAAGGACGCCGGATCCAGACGGTGCGCAGGGTGACCAGAGATATCGAGACTCCCCTGCATTTATACAGGTGGCCCTGCAGAGCGGAGCCTAGAGAGGAGCAGGTAGCTTTCGGCACACATCTCAGAGAGTCATGGGAAGCAGCTGGAAGCCATTGCCGGAGCAGCAAACCCTGAGCCAGCATGCTCTCTAACTGCCACTGTGGTGAGTCTACTGCAAGGATTGTGTAGTATGTGGCAAGTCCCCGGAGAGGGGCCAGAAACTGCGGAGCAGGGGGCACCCGTAAAGCACCTAATACATGCACACCACAAATGTGTCCCTACAGCAGCCCTGATACTGTCTTTAGTAGACATGCAGAAGAAAAACAGGACCGTACCAACTACCGTACTCTCTCTTATAAAGGTGCATAGATACATATCTTGTACCTTTGTAAAGAGAACCGTAAATAATAACAAGAACTGACGTGTGGTGAGGCTGGGAGGGGTGCAGACACAGACAAACATGAGCAGGTAACACAACTCTGGCAGCACGTCCCGGCCCCTCCTGTGTTCAAATGCCTGAACCTAAATAAAACAAGCAATTAGGGGAATAAGCAACTTACGAATGACAGGAGTTGGCCGGGGGCAAGGACTGGCTTGTGGCGAGGCGGGAACTGGCGTTTAACGGGCGATACACACGCAGTCACTTTGCTCTATGGATTTCAATGAAAAAATAAATTAGAATCTAAATGCAGACATACGCAACTTTGTTAATAAGAAACAATTCATTTATAAAATGAATCGCACACACATGCTTACTTTACAATGTAAAGTACAAGGAACACAAAATAAAAACAGGCAACAGCAAACACGAGCAGGAAACAAAGAAAAGCGCGGTCGCGAAAGTGAAAGCGCGCTGTGTTTAATTAGTAACCTGATCCAGGACGCGACAAGGAATGCAGCTGCACCCTGCGTGCCCCTGCTCGCTCCCGAGACCTCTAGGCCATGGGAGTGAAAGTTTAGCGGAAAGGCGGGACATGCACCCGTCTTTGGCCATTTGCGTGCTTTCATTATTGAAAGTCACACGCAAAGGCCAATGGAATGTGTGGGAGGAGTCCGACCCACACGGAGAAGTCTCTTGGAAGTCTGGAGTTATTCCAAGAGGCCCTCTCCTAGAGAAGCGCATGTGCGCTGCGCTAGGCTCGACCTAAAAAGAAGACAAGCATTGGCATAGCCAATAGGTCTCGCCTTTGGGACCTTATAAGTGTTTAGCCAGAGATATTGGCAATGTTTTTAAGGTATGTTGTAGAGCAATGTAGCTGCTGTGTTTAGTACTGTAAAGTGTGTGTGCAAGTTGTGCTTAGTGTAGTGACGTAAGGGCACTGGCATGGTGTGGAATGTAGTGGTGAGTTGTGATATGATGTGTGTTGGTGGGATGTATGTGTGTATATATCATAACAAACTTTGAGATTACAATGCTGAGTACCTCACATATTTCTTTATTTAATGATATACCTTTAGAAATTAAATCTACTGAGAAAATAAAAATTATTGTGATTTGTCAGGCTGGACACGAGATAGCAAGGAATAAACATTAAACGGCAGTAGGGCACCCTATAAGGTACTGTACATCTCAGGGCCCCATCTTTCCCCCCAAATGTTGTATTATTTGAGCATTTGTGTTGCGCACTGCAAATATTTCTGTTATCCGTAGTGATTTTGTAGCATGGTAACTCATATGAATGTGTTCGCTCTGCAAGCAGGCTATAACATTATATAACAAAAAATTGAAATTCATAAATTACGTTTTTTAATTAAATCGCATAACTAATTTGGAAAGAACATTAATACTCCAGAACACATTGCATGATTCCATTCAATGCATTTTTATTGAAGAGCTGAGTTATTTTTATTGTGCTACGATTATTTAAGCTCCTTATCAGATATGTTTCAATAACTTGGTGATGTTTTCCTTTAGAATATTTTGCAGTGGCCGTAGTCATGACTTAAAATGTCCCACAGGGCCACGCATTAGCCTGCTCCCTAGCCAGATCGTGAAGACCTAAGAACCCAGAGAAGGCACTCGTCCACAGGAATGGTATTCACCAAAAGCAGATGCCCCACACAAAATGGAATCTATTCACAACAGGAAACTGACCAGGGGAGAAAGCCCTCAATCTTTCCTCCTTGTTGTTCACCCCGTGGCCTAGGCACAGATTTGTTTAATGTAATGTCACATCACGTGGGCCTATCTTAGTTTAACACGGACTGAAGTATGTGGCACTGCCAGAAGTGGAAATCCGAGAACCCATGCATTTCCTTGCAGCGCTGCTGAAAGCCCTTTACAAAGCCTGACTGATCACCTATCTGCTGCTTATTGCTATATTTGGGTGTTACACTGGTACTAATGAGGTGAATCCAAAGCTCAGACAGTGTTAGCATGTTTACAAAATGGCAAAATAATGAAGTAATACCGTCACAAAATCTGCGGCATTGTGCCTCGTAATTTGCCTTTTCTTGCCACATAATTTACTCAACCCTGCTGCATATTTTGCCCTCCCCTGCCACATAATTCCGGTGGCCCTGATTATTACCCTCTCACACATTAGGAACCTATTCACGTCGGTCTGTTTTTTTTTGTTAATCAGGCTGTACTGCAGAAGTGCAATCACATGCATATTCAATAATTCAGCTGTTGCTATGCAATTAGTCTTTTCAATACTGGCCACAGAGAAAAGCAGTTCATAGCAGACTGCTGCAATGCTAGCGACAGCAAATAGACTAGAGTGGAATATGTATGTGGTCAAACTGTCCGACTCTGCTCCCTCCAGCAGCGTTAAGCAGCATCTTGCACTTTGACGGTGAAAGTGTAAGATGCTGCTTGAGGCTGCTGGAGAGACCAGAGACAGTGGCTTGCGCTCCTGTTTGATTCATTACATGAACAGCCCCATGGAGTGTACGGATTGCTGCTTTTTACCAACTTCCACGTACCTCGCCGGCCATGGTATACACACTGGTAATGCTCCGGAAGTGGAAGCATAGTGTGCCATGGTATACACACGGGTAATGCTCCGGAAGTAAAAAACTATTGTGCCATGGTATACACATGGTAATGCTCCGGAAGTAGAAGCGTAGTGTCTATGGTAGACACATGGGTAATGGTCCAGAAGTAAATGCCTAGTGTGCCATTGTATACACACCGGTAATGCTCCGGAAGTGGAAGCCTAGTGTGCCATGGTATACACACGGGTAATGCTGCGGAAGTGAAAGCGTAGTGTGCTATGGTATACACACAGGTAATGCTCCAGAAGCAAAAGCCTAGTGTGCCATGGTATACACAGTGGTAATGTTCCGGAAGTGGAAGCATAGTGTGCCATGGTATACACACCGGTAATGCTCCGGAAGTGGATGCATAATGTGCCATGGTATACACACGGGTAATGCTCCGGAAGTAAATGCCTATTGTACCATGGTATACACCGGTAATGCTCCAGAATTGGAAGCATAGTGTCCATGGTATACACACCGGTAATACTCAGGAAGTAAAAGCCTATTGTACCATGGTATACACCGGTAATGCTCCAGAATTGGAAGCATAGTGTCCATGGTATACACACTGGTAATGCTCCGGAACTGGAAGAGTAGTGTGCCATGGTAAACACACCGGTAAGGCTCCGGAAGTGAGGCATTTTTTTGTAATCGGAAGTAGAAGCGTAGTGTGCTATGGTAAACACACCGGTAATGCTCCAAAAGTAGAAGCGTAGTGTGCCATGGTATACACACCGGTAATGCTCCAGAAGTGGAAGCGTAGTGTGCCATGGTAAACACACTGGTAATACTCCGGAAGTGAGGCATTTTTAGTAATCGGAAGTGGAAGCGTAGTGTACTATGGTAAACACACCGGTAATGCTCCAAAAGTAGAAGCGTAGTGTGCCATGGTATAGACACGGGTAATGCTCTGGAAGTGGAAGTGTAGTGTGCTATGGTATACACACGGGTAATTCTCCAGAAGTAAAAGCCTAGTGTGCCCTGGTATACACAGTGGTAATGCTCCGGAAGTGGAAGCATAGTGTCCATGGTATACACACCGGTAATGCTCCGGAAGTGGAAGCGTAGTGTGCCATGATATACACACCGGTAATGCTCCGGAAGTGGAAGTGTTGTGTCCATGGTATACACATGGGTAATGCTCCGGCAGTAAAAGCCTAGTGTGCCATGGTATACGCACTGGTAATGCTCCGGAAGTGGAAGCATAGTGTGCCATGGTATACACACCGGTAATGCTCCGGAATTGGAAGCACAGTGTCCATGGTATACACACCAGTAATGCTCCAGAAGTGGAAGCATAGTGTGCCATGGTATGCACACCGGTAATACTCTGGAAGTAAAAGCCTAGTGTACCATGGTATACACTGGTAATGCTCCGGAATTGGAAGCATAGAGTCCATGGTATACACACCGGTAATGCCTTGGAAGTGGAAGCATAGTGTGCCATGGTATACACACGGGTAATGCTCCAGAAGTAAATGCCTAGTGTGCCATAGTATACACACTGGTAATGCTCCGGAAGTGGAAGCGTAGTGTGCCATGGTATACACACCAGTAATACTCAGGAAGTAAAAGTCTATTGTACCATGGTATACACTGGTAATGCTCCGGAATTGGAAGCATAGTGTCCATGGTATACACACGGTAATGCTCTGGAAGTGGAAGCGTAGTGTGCCATGATATACACACCGGTAACGCTTCGGGATTTAAAGCATAGTGTCCATGGTATACACACTGGTAATGCTCAAAGTAGAAGCGTAGTGTGCCATGGTATATACACCGGTAATGCTCCAGAAGTGGAAGCATAGTGTGCCATGGTATACACACCGGTAATACTCCGGAAGTAAAAGCCTAGTGTACCATGGTATACACGGGTAATGCTCCGGAATTGGAAGCATAGTGTCCATGGTATACACACCGGTAATGCTCCAGAAGTGGAAGCGTAGTGTGCCATGGTATACACACCGGTAATGCTCCGTAAGTGGAAGCATAATGTGCCATGGTATACACACGGGTAGTGCTCCAGAAGTAAATGCCTAGTGTGCCATGGTATACACACCGGTAATGCTCCGGAAGTGGAAGCGTAGTGTGCCATGGTATACACACCGGTAATACTCAGGAAGTAAAAGTCTATTGTACCATGGTATACACCGGTAATGCTCTGGAATTGGAAGCATAGTGTCCATGGTATACACAACGGTAATACTCCGGAAGTGGAAGCGTAGTGTGCCATGGTATACACACCGGTAACGCTTGAATTTAAAGCATAGTGTCCATGGTATACACACTGGTAATGCTCCAAAAGTAGAAGCGTTGTGTGCCATGGTATACACACCGGTAATACTCCGGAAGTAAAAGCCTAGTGTACCATGGTATTCACCGGTAATGCTCCAGAATTGGAAGCATAGTGTCCATGGTATACACACCGGTAATGCTCCAGAAGTGGAAGCGTAATGTGCCATGGTATACACACCGGTAATGCTCCGGAAGTGGAAGCATAATGTGCCATGGTATACACACGGGTAATGCTCCGTAAGTAAATGCCTAGTGTGCCATAGTATACACACCGGTAATGCTCCAGAAGTGGAAGCGTAGTGTCCATGGTATACACACCAGTAATGCTCCGGAAGTGGAAGTGTAGTGTGCCATGGTATACACACCGGTAATACTCAGGAAGTAAAAGCCTATTGTACCATGGTATACACCGGTAATGCTCCGGAATGGGAAGCATAGTGTGCCATGGTAAACATCTGGTAGTACTCCGGAATTAAAAGTCTAGTGTACCATGGTATAAACAGGTAATGCTCCGGAATTGGAAGCATAGTGTCCATGGTATACACACCTGTATTGCTCTGGAACTGGAAGCGTTGTGTGCCATGGTAAACACACCGGTAATGCTCCATAAGTGGAACCGTAATGTGCCATGATAAACACAACGGTAATGCTCCAGAAATGGAAATGTAGTGTGCCATGGTAAACACACCGGTAAAGTTCTGGAAGTGGAAGCGTAATGGCCATGGTATACACACCGGTAATGCTCCAAAAGTATGAGCGTAGGGTGCCATGAAATACACACCGGTAATGCTCCGGAAGTGGAAGCCTAGTGTGCCATGGTATACACACCGGTAATGCTCCAGAAGTGAAAGTGTCGTGTCCATGGTATACACATGGGTAATGCTCCGGCAGTAAAAGTCTAGTGTGCCATGGTATACGCACCGGTAATGCTCCGGAAGTGGAAGCATAGTGTGCCATGGTATACACACCGGTAATGCTCCGGAATTGGAAGCACAGTGTCCATGGTATACACACCGGTAATTATCCAGAAGTGTAAGCATAGTGTGCCATGGTATACACACCGGTAATACTCCGGACGTAAAAGCCTAGTGTACCATGGTATACACCGGTAATGCTCTGGAAGTTGAAGCGTAGTGTGCCATGGTATACTCACCGGTAATGCTCCGTAAGTGGAAGCTTAGTACGCCATGGTACACACACGGGTAATGCTCCGGAAGTAAATGCCTAGTGTGCCATGGTATACACACCGGTAATGCTCCGGAAGTGGAAGAGTAGTGTCCATGGTATACACACCGGTAATACTCAGGAAGTAAAAGTCTATTGTACCATGGTATACACCAGTAATGCTCCGGAATTGGAAGCATAGTATCTATGGTATACACACTGGTAATGCTCCGGAAGTGGAGGCGTTGTGTGCCATGGTATACACACCGGTAATGCTCCAGAAGTGGAAGCATAGTGTGCCATGGTATACACACCGGAAATACTCCGGAAGTAAAAGCCTAGTGTACCATGGTATACACCGGTAATGCTCCAGAATTGGAAGCATAGTGTCCATGGTATACACACCGGTAATGCTCCAGAAGTGGAAGCGTAGTGTGCCATGGTATACACACCGGTAATGCTCCGGAAGTGGAAGCATAATGTGCCATGGTATACACACGGGTAATGCTCCGGAAGTAAATGCCTAGTGTGCCATAGTATACACACCGGTAATGCTCCAGAAGTGGAAGCGTAGTGTCCATGGTATACACACCGGTAATGCTCCGGAAGTGGAAGTGTAGTGTGCCATGGTATACACACCGGTAATACTCAGGAAGTAAAAGCCTATTGTACCATGGTATACACCGGTAATGCTCCGGAATTGGAAGCATAGTGTCCTTGGTATACACACCAGTAATGCTCCTGAACTGGAAGCGTAGTGTGCCATGGTAAACACACCAGTAATGCTCTGGAAGTGAGGCATTTTTAGCAATCAGAAGTGGAAGCGTAGTGTGCTATGGTAAACACACCGGTAATACTCAGGAAGTAAAAGCCTATGTACCATGGTATACACCGGTAATGCTCCAGAATTGGAAGCATAGTGTCCATGGTATACACACCGGTAATGCTCCAGAAGTGGAAGCGTAGTGTGCCATGGTATACACACCGGTAATACTCAGGAAGTAAAAGCCTATTGTACCATGGTATACACCAGTAATGCTCCGGAATTGGAAGCATAGTATCTATGGTATACACACCGGTAATGCTCCGGAAGTGGAGGTGTTGTGTGCCATGGTATACACACTGGTAATGCTCCAGAAGTGGAAGCATAGTGTGCCATGGTATACACACCGGTAATACTCCGGAAGTAAAAGCCTAGTGTACCATTATATACACCGGTAATGCTCCGGAATTTTGAAGCATAGTGTCCATGGTATACACACCGGTAATACTCCGGAAGTGGAAGAGTAGTGTGCCATGGTATAGACACCGGTAAGGCTCCGGTAGTGGAAGCATAATGTGCCTAGGTATACACACGGGTAATGTTCCGGAAGTAAATGCCTAGTGTGCCATGGTATACACACCGGTAATGCTCTGGACGTGGAAGCGTAGTGTCCATGGTATACACACCGGTAGTGCTCCGGAAGTGGAAGCGTAGTGTGCCATGGTATACACACCGGTAATACGCAGGAAGTAAAAGCCTATTGTACCATGGTATACACCAGTAATGCTCCGGAATGGGAAGCATAGTGTCCATGGTATACACACCGGTAATGCTCCGCAACTGGAAGCGTAGTGTGCCATGGTAAACACACCGGTAATGCTCCGGAAGTGAGGCATTTTTAGTAATCGGAAGTGGAAGCGTAGTGTGCTATGGTAAACACACCGGTAATGCTCCAAAAGTAGAAGCGTAGTGTGCCATGGTATACACACCGGTAATGCTCCAAAAGTAGAAGCGTAGTGTGCCATGGTAAACACACCGGTAATACTCCGGAATAGGAAGCATAGTTTGCCATGGTAAACACACTGGTAATACTCCGGAAGTAAAAGCCTAGTGTGCTATGGTATAAACCTGTAATGCTCCGGAAGTGGAAGCTAGTGTGCCATAGTAAACACACCAGTAATGCTCCAAAAGTTGAAGCGTAGTGTGTCATGGTATACACACCGGTAATGCTCCAGAAGTGGAAGTGTAGTGTGCCATGGTATACACAACGGTAGTACTCCAGAATTAAAAGTCTAGTGTACCATGGTATACACTAGTAATGCTGCGGAATTGGAAGCATATGTCCATGGTATACACACTGGTAATGCTCCGGAAGTGGAAGCGTAGTATGCCATGGTATACACACCAGTAATGCTCCGGAGCTGGAAGCATAGTGTGCCATGGTAAACACACCGGTAATGCTCTGGAAGTGGAGCATTTCCAGTAATTGGAAGTGGAAGCAGAGTGTGCTATGGTATGCACACCGGTAATGCTTCAGAAGCATAGTGTGCCATGGTAAACACACCGGTAACGCTCCGGAAGTGAAAACGTAATGTGCCATGATAAAAACAACAGTAATGCTCCAAAAATGGAAATGTAGTGTGCCATGGTAAACACACCGGTAATGTTCCGGAAGTGGAAGCGTAATGGCCATGCTATACACACCGGTAATGCTCCAAAAGTAGAAGCGTAGGGTGCCATGATATACACACCGGTAATGCTCCGGAAGTGGAAGTCCAGTGTGCTATGGTATACACACGGGTAATGGTCCGGAAGTGGAAGCGTAGTGTGCCATGGTATACACACTGGTAATGTTCCAGAAGTAAAAGCCTAGTGTGCCATGGTATACACACTGGTAATGCTCCGGAAGTGAAAGCATAGTGTGCCATGGTAAACACACCAGTAATGCTCCAAAAGTAGAAGCGTAGTGTGCCGTGGTGGTATACATACTGGTAATGCTCCGGAAGTGGAAGCGTAGTGTCCATGGTATACTCACCGGTAATGCTCCGGAAGTTGAAGCGTAGTGTGCCATGGTATACACTCCGGTAATGCTCCGGAAGTGGAAGCGTTGTGTCCATGGTATACACATGGGTAATGCTCCGGCAGTAAAAGCATAGTGTGCCATGGTATACGCACCGGTAATGCTCCGGAAGTGGAAGCATAGTGTGCCATGGTAAACACACCGGTAATGCTCCAAAAGTAGAAGCGTAGTGTGCCATGGTGGTATACACACCGGTAATGATCCGTTAGTGGAAGCGTCGTGTCCATGGTATACACATGGGTAATGCTCCAGCAGTAAAGGCCTAGTGTGCCATGATATACGCACCGGTAATCCTCCGGAAGTGGAAGCATAGTGTGCCATGGTATACACACCGGTAATGCTCCGGAATTGGAAGCATAGTGTCCATGGTATACACACCGGTAATGCTCCAGAAGTGCGACGGTCTGCTAAGCTGACATGACTATGCCTGCCTTGCAGGCGTGCGCTGCCTTTTTAGATGACAACTTTTAATTAAATAACGTGCTTGCAATCAAATAAACCAATGGGAGATAGCGTGACAAATTAAAAAGTGTGAGAAACAAATAAAGGAGTGAACATGAAAAAGAACCACAGACAAGTGTGGAAGACAAGCATGCGCGGCCGCGACAGCGCTATGTTTAATTTGTAACATGATCCACGACAAGGGAGGAATGCAGCTGCCGTCAGCTGGAGGCCGTTGGAGTGAACATTTAGAGAAAAGGTGGGACATGCACCCGCCTTTGGCCAATTGCGTGCTTTCGTTTTGGAAAGCCACACGCAAAGGCCAATAGAATGTGTGGAAGTTGAAAAACCACAAGGAAAAGTTTCGGGGAAGTCTGGAGTGATTCCAAGAGGCCTCCCCATAGGGCAACGCATGCGCGCTGCGCTAGGCTCGACCTAAAAAATGTGAGATAAAGCGTCTGCTGCTTCAGGTCATGTCACCCTTGTGCGTTCATGAACCACCATGCATGTGCACACATAAATGATTACAAGGGCGCCATGTTATATTTTATTGATGGATCTAGGATAGCGGAAATGTTAAGTGCCTGTGAACCCTTTTGTGACAGCGGAGTTCTCAGCACCAAATGGCAGCTGCTGTCTAATCCAAAAAATGCATCAAAAAAGTCTAAATGTGTGTGGGAAGGAGCAACAGAGTAGCAAGGGGAAGTAGGCAACAGGAAGCCTGGGGAATAAAATAAAAATAAAATTGGGTTGGATTAGGAGGGGAAAGGCTTCGCATGAGGGGGAGAGCAACATGGAGTGTCAGGGCAGGGGACAGGGCGGGCTCGAGGGCAATGCGACCTGTGCCACCGCACCAGGCGCTGACTTCAGTTTGGGGCGCCCTGTTTGCAAGTAGATTAGGGCTTTAAAAGCACCTGCTGCCAGGTTTCTTGCCTCCAGCAATTTTCACGAAAAAAAAATGTCAAGCTAACTCCAGTAATTAATGTTCTTCCAGGAGAGAGATGGAGTTTTGTCTAGCGGTAGTTGTAACTCATCTTAAGGTAGCGCAGAGGGTTAATATGCCTGCTGCAAAAAACGTGGACCATGCAGATCACAAAGTGCATATGATGTAAATCGGTCAGTGAGTCACTGCTTGTGTCCGAGAGATCCTTTTGTTACTTGCAGTTTATAGGTTAAAATCCAAATATAGAACAGTGAGCTATTAACTGTCATCAAAAAGCTGCAGGCAAACTGCAAGGAGTAGATTAGAGCGTTATGATATTTTCCCGTCTTTTATTATCCTAATGTTGCAAAAACGGTTCATTTGGGTAGAATACAGATTCTTATTATTGAAGAGAAACTCAACAATGATGGTACGTTTTAAATTCTGAGTTTGTGCTTCTCCACACCAAGCATTCTTAAACTATACTTGCCTACCAGTATGGATGACATGTGACTCCTTCAACTTGTAGTCCTCTGACTAATGTATGTCTTATGATGTAAAGTGCTCTGACACCTTACACTGGTATGAATGGCGCTATAAAACTAATTAAATGCATCTGAGAGAAGGGGGTTATGGAGACTTGAGGGGCACTGTTAAAGGGTGGTAGTGAGGGAATTCGGGGCAATGGTGGACATTGGGGGACACCAACAAACATTGTTGCACTGGGCGCCACCAGCGCTAAAGCCGGCCCTGACTGGGGAAGAAGAACATGAGACAAAGAAGGACACAATGGGAACAGCAGCAGAGAGTGCTGGGTGACAGGCATTTGGGAGGGAGATGCACGAGGGAGAGAGAGAGTTACAAAACATATGCGCTCTCATGGACTACTTAGGGAAAAGAAAAAAATGGTTCCTTCAAAGTGAACAGTGGAAGGGTACAAGTCAGCCAATCAAAATGATTGTGAAGAGACTATGTTCCACTAGAAGTAAAACAGAAAAAGCTGGAAGGAAGAGTAGAGAAAGCCATTAAATAAGAAGCAAGCAAATGAGAGTGACAACAAGGCCAACAAATGGAAGCAGTGGGTGGGCTTTTTGCCCACTGTAAGCTCTTGGTGCAGCCCGCATAACGTCTTTCACAACCACACAGCTATCAATGTCTGGTAGGAGAGACCTAAAAGTATAATGGTTAAACCAGCAAATTGAAATCACTTGCGAGCTTTGTGATGTCAAAATTAAGGTTGGGCACAATGATCCATTCACTGTGATGCAAATGACAGGCCTGACTAGCCCCCATGTAATTAGGCTTTGTCCAGGCTTAAAATGCACCACTTAATTTAACAAAACGTTTTAGGTAGCATAGTATCCTTGAAGACCCTTGTAAAGAGTGTTTATATCGTACAATGTTTTGACTAGTGTCTTTCTTGGTATAAAAAATGCAGCACTGGACTAGCCAACATCACCCCAGTTCATTGGTTCATGGGCATAATGCAGGCTCCTGCATTTCTGGAAGAACCCTCCCACAGGGGGATCAATTCAACCTAACGTATATGCATTTCTGTGACATGCGGGAGTCTTGAGGTGCACTTACCAGGTTCTGCAGGGGGTCTTCCTTTCATGTAACAGTCCTGCTTAGCAAGAACCTCAAAACCCTGGGGTATATTGGTGTTAATTCCTATCAGGTAATTTTTTAGTAAACATATTTTTGGGAATTTTTGTAAAGATACACCATAGCTGTATACATGCAATGGGTAGATATGTTACTGTATCATCTCCTAGGGTGGGGCAACCAACTGGCGGTTTGGGAAAATACATGTGCTACGGACAACAGTTACAGTGATCAGGTGGCAGGCTTACTACAGTACATCAATACATGTCAATGGTTTCTCACCACGTTCAAGCACTGTTAACATAACTACCATGTACCAACAGTGTAGGAATCCCACCCGACCCCCTCCTTTCCTTACCCCATGTCCCCTTGGTGCCTTGTGCCCTTCAATAAGATGGAAGATGGAAAAAGGGAAGTGTGGGCAGCCACATTGCTGGAGGGTTCGGCACAGAAGGGCCCGTCCAACATCTTTTGGGGTCATCTGTATTTGGTGGTTGTCTTGGCTCTCGACTAATTTCTGAGTTATAGTGGGAGTGTTTTCAGGTTCTGATGCCTAGAGTCACGGGACTTGATGTCAGTTGGGGGGGGTCTATCGGGGAGGAGGTGGTATTCTCCTCGGCCATAGCCTCCCTGGTTGCCTCTACCAAATTCACCCTGGCTCGAGTGAAATCTAGTGATCCCCCACTCCTCCTGGCTTCTCGGAGGAGTGCTCCCATTCCGACCATCTAAGAAGATCTGTCTTCCATGTGTCTGTGGCCCGGCAAGTGCCTTCCATCACATAGTGATGCGGCGCCTGGCCAGGACCAGGTCTATAAAACAGGATAGAAAACATAACAAGATGATGGTCGGAGTGCTGAAACCTTTCAACCACTTATCCCCAGTCAAGAGATCTGGGTTTAATCCATCATTCTTTTGCTCACTATGCCACCCCAGGTTGGCCCAGCCATATGCAAATTAGTCTTGACCCTGCTCCTCATGGGAACAGTCCAGCCCGAACTATCAGTGGTTGAATGGTTTCAGCACTCCGTCCATCATCTTGTTGTGTTTGCTATGTTTGCCCTAAGTGACCAAGTGTATGCCCAGACGTGGGTCCCTCGCTCGCTGTGCCACTGGATTCAAGCTAGCCTGGCTGATGAGGGGTGATACCCCGAAACCGGTCCCAGGATGCTTGTTTCCAGTCCAGGGAAGACCAGGCCTGGCAGTTCCGGCTGGACTGTTCCCATGAGGAGCAGGGTCAAGACTGATTTGCATATGGCTGGGGCCAAACTGGGGTGGCGGAGTGAGCTAAAGAACGATGATGGATTCGACCCAGATCTGTGACTCGGAGTGAGTGGTTGAAAAGTTTCAGCACTCCGTCCATCATCTTGTTGTGTTTGCTATAAAAGGATGTCAGTTTCTTTTTAACAGGGTGGGGGTAGAACTCCAGTATGCAAGCCATAGCTGTAGAGTCGATACTACGTTCTGTGATGCCTTTTAAAAAAGGAGTACCCCTGACTGTTAGTCAGCCAGCAGCGGGTCACACTACACCATGTGCAGCATACACGTCCCTCCTAGTGGCATCTGGGGCAAGTGAATGCTGTGTTAGGGAAGTAGGTGTTGAGTCTGCCGGGGATGAGGTATGCCTGTTGCAGTATATAGTATTGGATTCGTTTAAACCGCTCGTTGCTGGATATTTTCAGGCTTGTTACCAGGATTTCAGTCCAGTCACCTTCAACGATTAAGCTGCCCGTGTATTCCTCCCATTTCTCTTTAAGTTGTGTGAGTGGCTGCAGGATATCTGCCCTCAACGCTTGATACATTCCTGAGACCAGTCCAGTTGTGTAACAAAGGCCCCTGCACCCCCGCATAATGGGAGAGGGGAGTCGGTCGTGCTCCAGGGGGCCCCCATAGCACAGTACCCTGGCCTGAAAGCTCCTGAGTGAGAAGGGGCCCACCGTGTACTTTGCGGGGGGTGGGGTGGGGGTGGGGGGGGTTGGGCGCTCAAGTTTCGTTACACCACTGCAGTATACGTGTGGTCTCAGTGGAGTACATGTAGCAGCAGCCCTGGTGCAGGGGCGTAACACAGGCCCCGGCAGCCCCCGCAGTGCGGGGGGGCCCCCAAGCTCAGGGGGACCCCACAGCACTCTGGCCGGAGAGCTCCTGATTCAGCCCGGAGTTGGCCCCTCCAAGTACCTTGCAGGGAGGCCCCCTCAAGTTTCGATACGCCAGTGCCCTGGTGCATTGAGGGTTCTGTCCCCCCCCCGTCCCCCGTCCCCCCCCGTCCCCCTCCCCCTCCCTCAGTGCTCTTCATGGCCGCTTAAAGGGCCCGTGTAGTAAGAAATATAGTGAGATTGTGCGTGTCAAATTGAATACATGCATTCGGGCACCTATATCCTTTAACTGGCTTGTTTTCCAGAGTGTAACAAAATAGAGGGAGAAGCTGTGCACGTTTTACCTGTGCAAATATAAGTTTTGTACTTCGCCTATGGGGCTACAATACCGTAAAAACAACACCCTGACGAATGTGCTCTAAAATTCGGATATTTTTTGATGCGGCAAAAGGCCGTCCTCTAAAGAGCGTTTTGCCAGTCCTGCCTTGCCCGAGATTGTTGACAGAGGCTGAGCCCAAGGAGCTTTGAGAAACAATAATTATAATGGAACCGCAGCAACACCAGGCGAAGGTCAATGCTGAGGTTGGGGAATCACTTTCCAGTCTATTTCTGCAAAACGTACTGTGCTTAGCTTAGCTATGAGCGCCGTTCACCTTCTTGCCCTGCAGCAGCGAAGGAACCTTAGTATAAAGAGAGACAACGAGAGAGAGCTAGCTAGAGAGAGTCAGTGAGAGAAACAGGGAGAAAGAGAGAGATGAAGAGAGAGGAAGAGAGGCAGTGATTCAGAATGGGACAGGGAGAAAGAGAGAGATGAATAGAGAGGAAGAGAGGCAGTGACTGAGAATGGGACAGGGAGAAAGAGAGAGATGAATAGAGAGGAAGAGAGGCAGTGACTGAGAATGGGACAGGGAGAAAGAGATGAATAGAGAGGAAGAGAGGCAGTGACTGAGAATGGGACAGGGAGAAAGAGATGAATAGAGAGGAAGAGAGCAGTGACTGAGAATGGGACAGGGAGAAAGAGAGAGATGAATAGAGAGGAAGAGAGGCAGTGACTGAGAATGGGACAGGGAGAAAGAGAGATAATGACAGATAGAGAGAGTGCAAGAGAACCAGGCGTGTAAAGTGACAGAAATGGAAGGGAGAGTAATACGGACAGATGGACAGAGCGACACGGCGAGAGAGACAGGTGGAAAGAGAAAAAGAGAGCACGAGAGATATGGGTAGGTAAACAGACAAACAGAGAAGGACTTATAGAATGACGGAGACCGAGGGAAACAGATAGAAGCAGAGAGAAAGGGATAGATCAAGGGAGAGGAGAGAAACAGAGAAAGAGGAAGTGATGGATGGACAGACAGTCAGACAGACAAAGACACACAGTGAGAGATGAAGAGACAGATAAATAGACAGAGAGCAAGGAAGAGGGAAGAGAAGCAGGCTCTTGATTAAGACAGCGTCTTATCTAATGCAGCCGCACTGTCCATTAACCCTCCACCTCCCACCCCCTTTAATTCTACACCTCTGCAGCTGCCTAAAGCTCGCGCTCATTATCATGTATATTGCACGGTAAAAGGTTATCTGCTCGCCTAGCTATAAATAATTGAAAATGACAAGAGGTTGATGGCGCAAGATGAACGAGGAGCTTGTCAACAACTCCCGACTTCATTTTTTATTGCAGAAAAACCTCCTGCATACCCACAGCCTCCACCCTTCCCCGACCATCTGTGCTCACGCTTTCTAGGTTCCTCAGACCTGCGTACTGGCTCCAGCGGGCGGCCTTCTGTGTGAAACCTCTATGGCCTCCATGAGGCTAGAGTGACAGTTCGAAGGTTAGTCTTCACTGTCCCTGAATGCTAGGAATATGGCCTTTATAATTTCTCAAGCACCAGTTGGCACCACTGTTTGATATTAAATAGGGGTAGATTAAAAATCTTCACTGCGCATAAGTGTCACTGATACTGCACCATCTATTCCACAATCAAAATGTCAAATGATCAAATTTGTCACTATCAACCTACTGAGAAGCATGTTTTATCCATCGTCATAAGATTTTATATGCTCAAAAAGCTGCAAATGTGTGAGTCAACCGCCAAACTGCTCCGCACATAAAAAGATAGGCCTGGCGTATTTTTTTTATGTGTGGCGTTCTCTGACCCGACTGCAGAGTCTCTGCAGTGTAAAATTACAATTAGCAAAATATTTGTATTTTTATTTATTTTTATTCTTTTTATTTTCTTCATCTTTATTTGTGGGTGTGCTGCTTCCACCTGGGACACTCGCAGATTCAGTTTTCGTTGGGGGCCGTGAGGGAACACGGTGGCCTCATTCCTCAGGATCGCGTAGGAGCCGGCAACACTTTCTGTATATTTTTGTTTGTTTTACATTTATTACGTTAAGAGATATGGGGCAGCCCTATGGCCCCTGCGGCCCAGCCTGCTCCCTGCAAGCATCCCCATCCTATGAGGCTGCGCAGTGCTGAACATCTTTTTTTATTATACGGGGCTTCTCTGATGCCCACCCGGGTCACCCCACAGCTTTTTAGGTCTCGCCTGAGCCAGCGCATGCGCTGCACTGGCGAGAGTTTTAGTAAGCGGGTTTTGGAAGTGCAAACAGTGGCTTTTGCTAGCGACTAGCCTACGTTCACGCGAGCGTGCACGCGCGATCAGGCGCCATATGGCTTCCCTCGCCATCTGGACGCTCGCGTGAATGCAAGCTGGTTGCCAGCAAAAGCCACTGTTTGCACTTCCAAAACCCGCTTCCTCACGATTACTTTCACTTTCACGGCCGCGCGGCCGTGTCAGTTTCACGGCCGCGCGGCCAATGCTTGTTTATGAATAAGATGCTTTGTCGCATTTACTTTCCCGGAGCGCGGCGCTTTGGTCTGTGTTTCTGGCTTCTAACGTGAGTTGCTACTTTGTTTTGCTGCATTTACTTTTAGCGGACTGCGCCGCTGCGTTTTCCATATGGTAGTTCTTAACCTTTTTAAACACTACTGTACTAATGCCCGTGCACAACTATCCCTACAATAAAAGCACAACAGATATTAATGTGCTAATGCTTGTGCCAAATGATTACCGGTATTGCCATAACAACTGTTCTACACTTGTCATCTCGCCAAGTACTTAAATAAAGTAAACAGAAAAGAAAACCATTGCGCACCAACGAAAAACTAAGTACATCAGCGCCTCCCAAAACCACAGCAACGGTCACCTAAAAGCGTGGGTCACTCAAAAGGCGTTATTTATTTTCGGCACACTTGGCATTTTGCTACAATCTAAATATAAAGTGAGGGACAAGAAACAGCAGTGCGCAACCCAAGGCACTTTATTATCTAGTGTGTGACTTCTAACATTTTCATTGCGGTTCAAAATAAAGTGCCGGTTACATGTTACAAAATGCCAAAAATACATTTAGGGGCGAGGGAGCAGCATGCACACATGTGGGATTTTAACATGGTAGCGTCTACAAACAACACAGCTACCGTCATATACAAAGTCTTTAGGGAGCGGTTTGCAATTTTAAATGTATGCAGGAATTGTAATTCATCCATCAGGCACCTCCAGGACATTTGTTATATCAAACCCACCACAGAACAGTTTTTTAGGTCTCGGCCTGCACCAGCGCTTGCGCTGGTCTGGCCGAGAGTTTTAGTAAGTGGGTTTTGGAAGTGCAAACACTGGCTTTCGGCTGGCGACCAGCTTGAGTTCACGATGGCGTGCACGCGCAGCTGGCATCTGGGTTTCCTATCTCTTCCTCATTTCCTCGTCATGGCTCATTAACTCTCTGGACTCTGATGTTTCAATCGCAGCAGCAGCTGCTCACATTACCAACTGACGGCCCTGGACTACAGTCACATGAAAAACAACAGCGATTAGCATTGAAATGCAAGCTTTTTTTTGTCTAGTTAGAAATATTGCTTCGGTGGGTTGATTTCACCTTATATCGCTATTTGTTTTATATTGGGAGTCACAGCCTAATTACCAGTATTTTTGTCTCTCATTGTTTTTTATTTTTTATATTTATTCGCGCAAAGCACAAAGCTATATTTAAGGTTATTTTTCCGCGTCACTTCTTCACTCTATTTAAACTCCACACCCCCACTCTTATTGTCTCTCTCCTTCTCTCTCTCTCTCCTCTCTAATTCTCTCTCTACTTAATTAACTCTCCCCTCTCTATCTTTTTTAGCCTTTCATTCTCTCTCACCCCTTTATCTGTTTCTCTTTCAAACTCCTTCATTCACTCTCTCTCCCCTTCTTTCTCTCTCTCTATCCCGCTCCACTCTTTATTCTATGTACACCCTTTCTCTCTCTTTCTCTCTCACCACCCTCTCTAATTGGGCATTATATCTTCACTCTATCTCTCACTCGGCAACACCACAGCATCACTCAGCGCAACCACAGCATCAATCAGAGCCAGCACAGCATCAATCAGAGCCAGCACAGCATCACTCAGCACCAACACAACATCTCTCAACGCCATCACAGCATCACTCAACGCCATCACAGCATCACTCAGTGCAACCACAGCATCACTCAGTGCAACCACAGCATCACTCAGCGCAACCACAGCATCACTCAGCGCAACCACAGCATCACTCAGCGCAACCACAGCATCACTTAGCGCCACCACAACATCACTCAGCGCCACCACAACATCACTCAGCGCCACCACAACATCACTCAGCGCCACCACAACATCACTCAGCGCCACCACAACATCACTCAGCGCCACCACAGCATCACTCAGCACCACCATAGCTTTACTCAGCGACACCACATCATCACTCAGGGCCAACACTGCATCACTCAGCACCACCACAGGATGACTCAGCACCACCACAGGATGACTCAGCACCACCACAGGATGACTCAGCACCACCACAGGATCGCTCAGCACCACCACAGCATCGCTCAGCACCACCACAGCATCGCTCAGCGCCACCACAGCATCGCTCAGCGCCACCACAGCATCGCTCAGCGCCACCACAGCATCGCTCAGCGCCACCACAGCAACGCTCAGCGCCACCACAGCATCACTCAGCGCCGCGACAGCATCACTCAGCACCGCCACAGCATCACTCAGCGCCGCAACAGCATCACTCAGCGCCGCCACAGCATCACTCAGGGCCGCCACAGCATCACTCAGGGCCGCCACAGCATCATTCAGCGCAGCCACAGCATCACTCAGCGCCGCCACAGCATCACTCAGCGCCAACACAGCATCACTCAGCACCACAGCAGTATCACTCAGCAACACCTGAGTATCATTCAGCATCACCTCAGCATCGTCTCCGCAACAGTCACCACCACCTCAGCATCACTCAGCATCACTCAGCACCACCTCAGCCTGCTCTCGGAATCTGGCATCTGTTGATTCTCCCCTAGCGTCTGGCCGCTGCTAGTGTTATAATACAGGTACTAGTTCCCAACCTTCACCCTCCGATTGTTTATGCCCCCTCAAAAAAAAAGCTTTAACAAACAACCATTGCAATAGGCAGAAACAAGTTGCCAGCATTGCAAGAACAAAAGAAAACTGAGGACATTTTTTATTGTAAATACTTTTTTAATATGGTCGATCAGTTTTACATAATGCCTTCTTGGTCATATATAAAGTAACAAAAATGCTTCTGACACTTTTTTATTATAACTTTTCAGCATGCCGCACAGCAGCCACACTTCTCTACAGCACAGCTTGAAGACATTGGCAAAGTCAATAGCTCTGGCTAAACACCTATAAGGCCCCAAAGGCGAGACCTATTGGCTATGCCAATGCTTGTTTTTAGGTCTCGGCCTGCACCAGCGCTTGCGCTGGTCTGGCCGAAGTTCTAGTAAGCGGGTTTTGGAAGTGCAAACACTGGCTTTCGGCTGGCGACCAGCTTGAGTTCACGATGGCGTGCACGCGCAGCTGGCATCTGGGTTTCCTATCTCTTCCTCATTTCCTCGTCATGGCTCATTAACTCTCTGGACTCTGATGTTTCAATCGCAGCAGCAGCTCACATTACCAACTGAGGGCCCTGGACTACAGTCACATGAAAAACAACAGCGATTAGCATTGAAATGCAAGCTTTTTTTGTCTAGTTAGAAATATTGCTTCGGTGGGTTGATTTCACCTTATATCGCTATTTGTTTTATATTGGGAGTCACAGCCTAATTACCAGTATTTTTGTCTCTCACTGTTTTTTTTAAATATTTATTCGTGCAAAGCACAAAGCTATATTTAAGGTTACTTTTTCGCGTCACTTCTTCACTCTATTTAAACTCCACACCCCCACTCTTATTGGCTCTCTCCTTCTCTCTCTCTCCCCTCTCTAATTCTCTCTCTACTTAATTAACTCTCCCCTCTCTATCTTTTTTAGCCTTTCATTCTCTCTCACCCCTTTATCTGTTTCTCTTTCAAACTCCTTCATTCACTCTCTCTCCCCTTCTTTCTCTCTCTCTATCCCGCTCCACTCTTTATTCTATGTACACCCTTTCTCTCTCTTTCTCTCTCACCACCCTCTCTAATTGGGCATTATATCTTCACTCTATCTCTCACTCGGCAACACCACAGCATCACTCAGCGCAACCACAGCATCAATCAGAGCCAGCACAGCATCAATCAGAGCCAGCACAGCATCACTCAGCACCAACACAACATCTCTCAACGCCATCACAGCATCACTCAACGCCATCACAGCATCACTCAGTGCAACCACAGCATCACTCAGCGCAACCACAGCATCACTCAGCACAACCACAGCATTACTCAGCACAACCACAGCATCACTTAGCGCCACAACAGCATCACTCAGCGCCACCACAACATCACTCCGCGCCACCACAGCATCACTCAGCACCACCATAGCTTTACTCAGCGACACCACATCATCACTCAGGGCCAACACTGCATCACTCAGCACCACCACAGGATGACTCAGCACCACCACAGCATCGCTCAGCACCACCACAGCATCGCTCAGCACCACCACAGCATCGCTCAGCGCCACCACAGCATCGCTCAGCGCCACCACAGCATCACTCAGCGCCACCACAGCATCACTCAGCGCCACCACAGCATCACTCAGCGTCACCACAGCATCACTCAGCGCCACCACATCATCGCTCAGCGCCATCAAAGCATCGCTCAGTGCCGCCACAGCATCGCTCAGCGCCACCACAGCATCGCTCAGCGCCGCCACAGCATCGCTCAGCATCGCCACTGCATCGCTCAGCACCGCCACTGCATCGCTCAGCACCGCCACAGCATCGCTCACCGCCACCACAGCATCACTCAGGGCCACCACAGCATCACTCAGCGCCGCCACAGCATCACTCAGCGCCGGCACAGCATCACTCAGCGCCAAGATAATATCACTCAGCACCACCACAGCATCACTCAGCGCCAAGACAATATCACTCAGCACCACCACAGCATCACTCAGCACCACAGCAGTATCACTCAGCAACACCTGAGTATCATTCAGCATCACCTCAGCATCGTCTCCGCAACAGTCACCACCACCATCACTACCACCTCAGCAACACTCAGCACCACCTCAGCCTGCTCTCGGAATCTGGCATCTGTTGATTCTCCCCTAGCGTCTGGCCGCTGCTAGTGTTATAATACAGGTACTAGTTCCCAACCTTCACCCTCCGATTGTTTATGCCCCCTCAAAAAAAAAGCTTTAACAAACAACCATTGCAATAGGCAGAAACAAGTTGCCAGCATTGCAAGAACAAAAGAAAACTGAGGACATTTTTTATTGTAAATACTTTTTTTAATATGGTCGATCAGTTTTACATAATGCCTTCTTGGTCATATATAAAGTAACAAAAATGCTTCTGACACTTTTTTATTATAACTTTTCAGCATGCCGCACAGCAGCCACACTTCTCTACAGCACAGCTTGAAGACATTGGCAAAGTCAATAGCTCTGGCTAAACACCTATAAGGCCCCAAAGGCGAGACCTATTGGCTATGCCAATGCTTGTTTTTAGGTCTCGGCCTGCACCAGCGCTTGCGCTGGTCTGGCCGAGAGTTCTAGTAAGCGGGTTTTGGAAGTGCAAACACTGGCTTTCGGCTGGCGACCAGCTTGAGTTCACGATGGCGTGCACGCGCAGCTGGCATCTGGGTTTCCTATCTCTTCCTCATTTCCTCGTCATGGCTCATTAACTCTCTGGACTCTGATGTTTCAATCGCAGCAGCAGCTCACATTACCAACTGAGGGCCCTGGACTACAGTCACATGAAAAACAACAGCGATTAGCATTGAAATGCAAGCTTTTTTTGTCTAGTTAGAAATATTGCTTCGGTGGGTTGATTTCACCTTATATCGCTATTTGTTTTATATTGGGAGTCACAGCCTAATTACCAGTATTTTTGTCTCTCACTGTTTTTAAAAAATATTTATTCGTGCAAAGCACAAAGCTATATTTAAGGTTACTTTTTCCGCGTCACTTCTTCACTCTATTTAAACTCCACACCCCCACTCTTATTGGCTCTCTCCTTCTCTCTCTCTCCCCTCTCTAATTCTCTCTCTACTTAATTAACTCTCCCCTCTCTATCTTTTTAGCCTTTCATTCTCTCTCACCCCTTTATCTGTTTCTCTTTCAAACTCCTTCATTCACTCTCTCTCCCCTTCTTTCTCTCTCTCTATCCCGCTCCACTCTTTATTCTATGTACACCCTTTCTCTCTCTTTCTCTCTCACCACCCTCTCTAATTGGGCATTATATCTTCACTCTATCTCTCACTCGGCAACACCACAGCATCACTCAGCGCAACCACAGCATCAATCAGAGCCAGCACAGCATCAATCAGAGCCAGCACAGCATCACTCAGCACCAACACAACATCTCTCAACGCCATCACAGCATCACTCAACGCCATCACAGCATCACTCAGTGCAACCACAGCATCACTCAGCGCAACCACAGCATCACTCAGCACAACCACAGCATTACTCAGCACAACCACAGCATCACTAAGCGCCACAACAGCATCACTCAGCGCCACCACATCATCACTCAGCGCCACCACAGCATCACTCAGCACCACCAGAGCTTAACTCAGCGACACCACATCATCACTCAGGGCCAACACTGCATCACTCAGCACCACCACAGGATGACTCAGCACCACCACAGCATCGCTCAGCGCCACCACAGCAACGCTCAGCACCACCACAGCATCGCTCAGCGCCACCACAGCATCGCTCAGCGCCACCACAGCATCACTCAGCGCCACCACAGCATCACTCAGCGCCACCACAGCATCACTCAGCGCCACCACAGCATCACTCAGCGCCACCACATCATCGCTCAGCGCCATCAAAGCATCGCTCAGTGCCGCCACAGCATCGCTCAGCGCCACCACAGCATCGCTCAGCGCCGCCACAGCATCGCTCAGCATCGCCACTGCATCGCTCAGCACCGCCACTGCATCGCTCAGCACCGCCACAGCATCGCTCACCGCCACCACAGCATCACTCAGGGCCACCACAGCATCACTCAGCGCCGCCACAGCATCACTCAGCGCCGGCACAGCATCACTCAGCGCCAAGATAATATCACTCAGCACCACCACAGCATCACTCAGCGCCAAGACAATATCACTCAGCACCACCACAGCATCACTCAGCACCACAGCAGTATCACTCAGCAACACCTGAGTATCATTCAGCATCACCTCAGCATCGTCTCCGCAACAGTCACCACCACCATCACTACCACCTCAGCAACACTCAGCACCACCTCAGCCTGCTCTCGGAATCTGGCATCTGTTGATTCTCCCCTAGCGTCTGGCCGCTGCTAGTGTTATAATACAGGTACTAGTTCCCAACCTTCACCCTCCTAATGTTTATGCCCCCTCAAAAAAAAAGCTTTAACAAACAACCATTGCCAGCATTGCAAGAACAAAAGAAAACTGAGGAAATTTTTATTGTAAATACTTTTTTTAATATGGTCGTTCAGTTTTACATAATGCCTTCTTGGTCATATATAAAGTAACAAAAATGCTTCTGACACTTTTTATTATAACTTTTCAGCATGCCGCACAGCAGCCACACTTCTCTACAGCACAGCTTGAAGACATTGGCAAAGTCAATAGCTCTGGCTAAACACTTATAAGGCCCCAAAGGCGAGACCTATTGGCTATGCCAATGCTTGTTTGTTGTTGGTGGCTGCGGTGAGAGCCACAAGATGCCCTCATTCCTGCCAGCTTTTCTTTCTGCTCCCGTAGGGTGGGAGCAATTCTGTGTTTCTTTGCCCACACGAGCGCAGGCAGAGTGAAACTCTTGTGCCCCCACTGGGCAGGAAAAGCTTTCTGCTGCCCCCTAGCTGCCGGATGGGAGCAAAAAAGGATTCACTGCCCATGCTGTCGGCGGCCAGGGAAAAGACAGTTCCCTGGGGGATGTGGTGCCCGGCACACCATCACGGAACCAGCCTCATGGAACGGGGTCCCCAGGCCATATCATGACTGTAGGACAGGAGGCACATGCCTCCTCCCGCTCCCCTCCTCCTAATTGGTTTATTGGCCCAAGGGGAATGGGATTCCCGGTGACTCAAGGAGGCTAGGGGAGGGGGCCACATGCCCCCACTCCTTAATTTTTAACTCGTGCCCATGGGAATGGGGCCCCCTGAACATGAAAATGGCCCAGAGAGGGGGGCCACATGCCCACTCCCTTTACTAAACGAAATAGCCCTGGGGGAGGGTCCCCAGGGCCTGGAAATGTCCCAGGGAGCGGGCCGCACACCTCCTCCCCTATTAAATGAATATACCCTAGGAGATGGTGGTCCGAGCCCTGGAAAAGTCTTGGGAACATTACGCACCCCCTTCCCCCCCCAGGGCCCTGGTCCACCCAGGGTTTCTTTTTTTAAAGCACTGGAGCCTGGGCATTTTTTTAAAAATGTTACCAAGGATCATGGATCCTCCCCCATTTAAAAAAATGTGTTGGCCAGGCCTAGGTAAGTAGGGTATCCATACCCTGCCCCTTTTACATTTTTTTAATACTTTTTTGGTGTAATGCCCCAGAGATCCACTCCTGGGGCACCTTAGTTTCCCTGCCCGCATCAGAGTGGGCAGGGAAACATATGTTTGCTCCTACTTGGCAGGAGCATTTTTAAATCTCCTGCCAAGTGAGAGCAAACATGCCTCCCTGCCTGCATGAGCAAGGGCAGGGAAGGCAAGTGTGCTCCCACTTGGCAGGAGATTTAAAAATGCTCCTGCCGGATGGGAGTAGACTTCTGGTTCCCTGTCGACACTCCTGCAGGCAGGGAAACACAGATTGCTCCTGCCTGGAAGAAATAGCTGTTCCCACCACGCGGAGCAATGCCGGCTCCTGGAGTATTCTGGGAGCCGGCTGGTGCAGCGGGGGCCCTGGGGCTCCACCCCCCCAGCCCCAATTTGCTTATTGGTGGGTGCCCCAGTTGGACACCGGGGCACCCACCTATAATTAAGACAGGCCCCAGGGGATGAGGGCCTAATAAGGCTCGAGGAGGGGGGCTGCATGGCCCGAAGTGGCTCAGAGAGGGGGACTCACACACCGAAGTGGCTGTGCTAATGGGTTGGACACAGACCCTGCTCACAGGCCAGACCCTGCAGTCAACTCAATGCCACGCGTTGCCGAAGGCTGTGCGCAACATGAGGTTGGCTGCTGGGGAGGAGGGGGTTTGGACACAGGCCAGGCCCTGCGGCCAACCTCCTGCTGCGCACAGCCAATGGCACAGTGCACAGCCTGGGGTTGGCTGACTGTGGAGGGTTGGACACAGGGCGTGCCCACAGGCCAGGCACTGTGGTCAGCCACATGCCACGCACAGCCAATGCCTATGCACAGCGTGGGGTTGGATGCCTGTGGGGGGTAGACTGCAAGGCCTGGCAGCTGGCCAGGGCCAGCGGTCAACCCCTCACCGCACATGGCCAAAGGCCATGCCAGTCAGTCAGTCAGAGTAATCTTTATTCGGTTATTAATAAAAACCATAAAAGATATACACATATAAATAAATAAATTGAATAAAAGACAAACAGTTAAATACTACTACTACTAATAATAATAATAGTAAACACCCACTAGGAGAAATTCAAATTGACACAATAAAGTTAAAAATTTCCAGATATAAAGATATAATTGATAAAAGCCGAGGCTCAAAAACCATAATGAACGTCATCAGGATAAAAGCACAGGTAAACAGTGTATTCCAAATGTAAACCAACCCCCTTTTTTTTTTTAAGTCTAACAGTGAACATTAAAAATCTGGCAACATTAAAACAGACAAATTAATTGGGTAACATTTGTACAAAGATAAAAGCGGGCCTAGCCTGAGTGAAATGTCTCCCTTTCAGTAAAGGTAAAATAAATTGTCTTCGAGGGACACAATAATGGTCGCAAAACAGCACAAATTGGAAAATATCCTGATCTCAAAAATTGTCGCAGGTACATGGTTTTAAATAATTAACTTTATTCCACCCAGTAGGATCTGCTAAAAAGCAATGCAGCTGGCTCAGCCTAAAACGCATCAACATAAATCTATGCTGACGGTTAATAACAGAAGTAAGGTATAGTTCCGCACACCCAAAAGTAGAGACCAAAGCATGCATGTGAACAGGAGGTTTTGTAAATTCTGTACACTCCATGGTAGCCTGTGCTCTAGCACAGAATTTTTTTTTTGCCCACAATAGATCTCCCTTACTAATGATTTCAGGGTGGGTAATCTAATGGCAAATATGTCTAACATAGTTAAGCCATGGTATACATTTGACCTTATCCAATGACATACAATCCCTTAGGATAATCCTGTTGAGCTTCAAGTCAGGGTTAGACCATATCGTGATCCATCTTAACAAGGGCCATATTGGCAATAAATCCGAAATGTAGCCCACCGCTAGTTCTTCATGATCCACAAAGGAGGAAGTGGATTGGGGCATTGCCAAAAGGCATCTTAAAAACGTATTCTCTACTATTTGCAACTCTTGCCTGTTTTTGTAGTCCAAAATGTCACTCCCATAAGAAGCCAAAGAGATGCATTTCGTCTGATAAATTTGAATAAGGGCCTTAAATGGCTTGGCCCCTAAGTGGCTAGCAAAATTGAAGAGTGAAGCCACTGACCTGGCAAAAACATTTCTTGTATTTTGTAAGAGTGGTGCCCATGAGCCCTTCTCGTCAAAAAGAACCCCTAAATATGGGAAGGTGCTCACTGTAGTGATTACAACTCCACTCAGATTAAAGGCTCTTCTACCCCTCGCTCCCCTCCCCACCACCAACATTTGTGATTTTTTTAAATTGGTGCAAAGATCCAGTTTATCCACAAATGAGACAAAAGCATTCTACATCCTTTGGAGACCAACTGCGGCCCTAGAAAATAGGACCACATCGTCGGCATACAGGAGAACTGGGATATTGAAAGTGCCTGCACGAGGAATATCTGGACTAGCTGCACAGAGAGTCTCTCCCAGCTCATTTATATAAAGAGTAAATAAAACAGGTGCCAGGATACAGCCCTACCTTACATCACGCTGCACTTTAAAAGGGACTGTAGTGAATGAATGAATGAATGAAGTGAGACTTATATAGCGCATGGCTACCCTGAGGCCTCCCAGTGCTGCGGACGGAACAAGCGGGCCAGGAGCAAGTGCTAGAAAGGGATGTTAAAGAGATGGGTTTTCAAGAGTCTTACCATCTCGGTCATATCTAATACTGGCTCCAAGTCAATGTGCAAATTAAACAGAAAGTGCACTATGTCTTTATCTAAACCCATTTTATCCAAAATTGACCAAAGTTTGTTCTTGTTAACCATGTCAAGGGCCAAAGATAGGTCCATAAAAGCCATATATAAAAGACCTTGTTTAGCAGTAGTATATTTATCAATAACCAGCTGTAGATTAAGACATTTGTCCAAAGTACTTTTGCCCACTCTAAAGCCGTATTGTAGGTCACTCAGAACCTGTTTTTCCTCCAGCCAATCAGATAACCTAGAGAGGAGAGCCATTCTCTTAAGGTTATCTGACAAATCAAGGTTGACTGACAAATCTATTAAAGAAATAGTACGATAAAAATGTGGATCATTTCTCCACCCTTTCTTAAATACAGGTACAATTGCTGATCTGGCCCATGATTGAGGGATAGCATCCTTCACCGTGGCATTCATAACTTTGGTCAAAAGTTTAGCCCATTTTTCTGAGTCGGTTTGAAAAAAATCAGCCGGAACGCCGTCCGGGCCAGGGACTTTATTATTAGACATACCCTTCTATGGCTGCCTTAAATTCTCCTACCTGAAAAACGAAATTACAAGGCTCAGTCGGGGGAACCCAATTGTGCCCGGACTCTGTTGTCCTATGTAATCCATAGATGCCCTTAAAGTGCACAGACCTATCAGGGGGAATATGGCATGACAGACAATCATTACTGACATTACCCGCCCCAGAGAAATAAGGATAATTTACAATTTCCCAAAAACGGGCACTGTTCTTCAAAACATTAACCTGTAGGAGTTCCTCCGATGCATCCTGCTGAATGGCCCTTTTCCTCATTGTTACTACTGATTTATACCTTTTTCAGCATAAAAGCCACCTCCTTGACATTACAGAGATTCTTCTTCAGGACAAGCAGTAGATTTTGGTGAGATTGTGAACACACATAATCCAACAATCTGGGGGCAGCTACTGAAGCCTGCTTTTGCTTACCCTTAGATAGATAGCCCCTTATAAATTCACAAATATTTTGAAAAGAAACCGAAATTTCCTCCACTGTAGAGGATTCTCCCAAGCAAATAGAGATTTCAAGACCACAGGTAGAATCTAGGATAGACATAAGGTTTAGGGGGACCACCTTGAACCATTTTAATCGTCGCCCCTGGTGTACTGGTCTAAGGTCCTTCCCAACCTTCCCGTTGTCAGATCTCAACTTCTTCCCCCAATCATAGAACAAAAACAGAAACACCGGGTTATGGTCACTAAACTGGCTCCACAGTGCACCAGACTGCATAACTATATTATCTAAATTGGGAGAGACTAAAATAAAGACAACAGTAGAGTTATGGCCTCACCCACATAAGTAAGAACCGTTATATCCATAAAGGGCCCGTCCCCAGTATAATTTAAAAGGTGCAGATTATTATCTGCCAGAATGTTCCCCATTAGCTCCTGAGGACCTATATGTGCAAAACGAGGAGTCCCCTCAGTATTCAGGCCCTCTCCCCTCCAACAAGTCTCCGTAAATAGGTGAACGTTAAAGTCGCCCAGCACAATAACCCTGGGTGGGACACACTGGTTTTCTAAAATGTTGCCAGGGACCAGTTGAGTGCTTTACAACTAAGAGGGTTATGGTGGATGTAAACATCAAAGTGACTGCAAGGACAAGCTAAGAGCCTGTGGGAACCTGAACAATATTACAAGGAACGTCCAACGAGATCAGAGTGATAAGACCATACCGGGCGCTCCCTCTGGGGGATGGTATATCTGGTGAGAAAAAAGAGCAATAACCGTCAACATAAAAAGTAGCATTCGTTTCCCAAGCAGGGTTGATCGAAATTGTTAATTATACAATCACCCTCCCAAGTCTTGATAGAGGGTAAATGGTGGCCACACCCTTCTGCTTACCGGCTCCTGAGAGCCCTGTCTCGCACTCTGCTCATTCACTTGAAAGGAAGGAACAACGGTGTGAAATACAGTGACACTTTATTAAGCAATTCAGTAACACAGAAAATTGTTCATTTAAAGTTGCCCATCAAACACATGAGCAGGATAAAAGCATCAACAATGTTATAATTCAGTTGTTCAAAATGAAGCAAATATAGAGATTATTTAATGCACAGCTGCCTAAAGGGCAACCCTGAATTTAGAGAAGATGAATAGGCAGGCGCCTAGAAGCGCCTAGAAGGCAAATCTTAAATGAGAAGGCAAAACCATCCAAGGCTACACAATTTAAACTAAAACAAATGCAATGGCTTGGGTTTGGATGAGCTAAAATAAAGAGGCTGACAAAGCCAATAAGCTAATAATTAGACAAGAGCATTACCACCTTGAGAGTGGAAGTTCTAGGCCCAATCAGGATAACGGTCGACCGGGAACCCTCACCATGCAACTAGGCACTGGTTTGCAGAGTTCGGGGCTTGACAGGGGTGCAGATCTTTTATATGGTTTAATGCAAAAACTGTCAACCACATTTGACGTGGGCCTTTGACCACAAGCTTACGGTTACCTCGGAAAGATTTTGAGAGCACGGAAGTGGTATCATGAGAACGCAGGTGTTCTTTAGCAGGTGTTCAGTGCTCTTGACCGCAAACAGTAAACACACAAAAACAAAAAATAAGTTTTACCGTAAAATGCTCAGAAAGTAATATTTTATATATCATTTCTCTGTCACGTAACCGCAATCCAGTTTCGGTTTGAGCAAGCGTGGAAGGCTTCATAAGTAAAAATATTGCAAACATTGCTTGTGAAACCGCCAGATGTACCTGCAGAGTGTCACCTACGTGTGGGTTGACCTCATTCTCGGAATTGTTTGTGAAACAGCCAGATGTACCTGCAGAGTGTCACCTACGCGTGGGCTGACCTCATTCTCGGAATTGTTGAAATTTACAAGGGGGCTGGTGTCGCGGTGGATGGCACAGGTCCCTGCTGTCAGATTAGTGGAGCCTACGAGATCTGTTTTATATTAAAAAATAATAGCAAGAGGCACTGGGCTTTGGGCCTATGTGTATGTACCTAAAGTGGCATGCTTGGGCCTACATGTGTGTTCATCTAAGGGGGTTGACTTGGGCCTAAGTGCATGTATCTAAAGGGGGTGTGGACCACTGTGACAGGTACTAAAAAAACTGAAAAAGAAATGGACAACTTAGATCATCTATCAGGGCCTGGCTGGGGGGGGCCTATCTGGGAGGGTCATGCTGCCCTGAGCAGAGCAGGGTGATACTTTGGGGTTTCTATTATATAGTAAAACAGGTCCCTCGTACATCTCCCTCCTCTTGTTCATTATTTGAACAAACTCTCACATAGTATCTTGCTAGTCCTTCTTCTGTTCGGTGCCTACAGAGGGGGTCATGTACGTGGATGCACTTAGCCTGATTGGACAAGCTTGGTATCAGGGTAACATACTCTCCCTCCTCAGTGCTGGGAACCCATTCATATTCGTTAGGAGCATGTTCCTCCCTAATACTGTATCGACGTGGTGGCAGTTGAGGAACTGTTGGTGCGCTTTGAGAAGTGACAGGGGCTGCTACTTCTCGGAGTTCTATTGGTGTCGGCCCATTCTCATTCCCAGGAACACAGTTCATGACCTGGTAATGTGCATTCTGGTACACTCTTGTGTGAGCGTAATTCATCCCTACCACCTTGGTGCTGCATCTGTTGACACATCTTATTATCATCTGTACACTGCAACACACTAACATGAGCAAACAACAAATAGGTAACACAATTTTCAAGATAGCAGATAGCCATGAAGGCATCCAGTCCAAGTTGAACCAGTCCATAATGGGATCTGCGGCGGCACCTCCCTCGTCACGCATCCTTTTTCCCAGATTGTCCAGGTCCTGAATGGCCTTAGCAAGTGTCCCGTTATCAGCATCATTAGATGGTATGAAAGTGCAGCAGCTCTGTCCGATCCGGGCGCATACCCCACCCTGCATAGCTGTGAGCTGATCTAGAACATATCTATGCTCTAGAACCATAAGCCTTAAAGGCCGTAACTCTTCCTGTATTGCGTTGAACCCATCCCGGGTACTATTTATCAGAGTCATCAGTTCGTAGCGTGTGACCTGCAGCCACCTGGCATTAGCTGATGTTTGCCAGATGGGCCACAGGCCCCCAAAGAATTCCTGTGCGCCATTGAAAAGGCGAAATTCCTCCGGAACTTCGCTAAAGGCGTCGTTAGCAAAATATTGAGCACTCCTTCGGTGCCGGTGGAGCAGGGTGACATCACCTGTCATGGGGTGATTATGCACCTGTGAAATGTTGGATGCCGGGACAACTAGATGCAGCTCGTGCACAGTGACCATGGTGCATAGGCCGTTCCACTGAGGAGGCAACTGGAGGTAGAGGCGTTCCCCGCATGCCCAATAGATGTCCATGAGGCTGGAGGTGCCGTCTTGGAGGTCCAAATTAAAGATAGTACTGTTGCAGTTTGTGTTACGGCCCACAGGACGTGTACCATTACCTACGAAGCAAAGGAGAGGATGTTTTAGCTTGTATGCTCTCTTCCATTTGTATATTGTATCTTTACCAAAGGTGTACCTTCTAGTTTCCTGTGCCCACACCTCCTCGCACTGTGTCTCTACGTCCCAATCAACACTCTGTTCATATTCTGTCTTTACAAAGGGTCTTCCTAAGGAAGCTGCCTTACATACCAGGGCGTCTGGGCCGTGCCATTTGTTGTTGAAATACACATGGGCCTGCAAGAGTAGCACAGACCTATACTGACAGGGACATTGAGCAACGTGTGAGCTATTGTTGTCGTGCAGCGGGGGCTTGTTGTGGAGTTGTTTGTCTATTCTTTCTTTGCATACTGCCGGGGGCGATGTAAAAGTGAAAAACCCAGATGCCTTAAACTCATGCTCATAATTTAGTATGAGAGGGGTTTCCCACCTATACAAATTCTCCATTTCCCTCTCAAATTCTGACACGTCAGTGACAACCGTGTGAGTTAGATAATTAGAATCCCATTCTGTGGTGTTTACAAACACAGTGTCCATTTCTGCTGACACAAGCTGTATTTGGCCGTATATACGGCAAAGGAACAGATGGAGGAGACATTTGGCAGTTGGTGGTGGGACTTCTTTGGAAAAAATCATGTTGTCTGTGCCTACTGCATGAGGAATGTGTGAGCACACGTAGCATGACTCGTTTGTTACCTTTTGTCCTATTTTTGTCATGTGCCGGTACCACATGTTATCTAACAGGGCGTTATGGGCTCCATGATCCTCTGTTAACTTGTCAGGACGTGTGGAATGGAAGTTGGGCAAGGGATGGTGGTGTGCAATATGAACCATTGTGTCCTGGAGAGCGGTGGCCCAATCTTGTGTTACCTCAGGCTTTGGTCTACGGGCCCTCCAAAACCTTGGCCTGCCCCGTTTAAATCTACCGGTATTGCGGGAATTGGGATGGCCTTGCAATTGTGGACCTATTGTGATGTCCAGAGTACCATCCCATGGAGTGGTACTTGGAACCAGGACAGCAGTCGGGGACGTGGGATGTGTGCTAGTGTGTGTGCTATCGGTGGTACAATCTGGGAGTTGTGGATCTTCGGTGCTGTGTTGGAAGTGTTTTCGGGCATGTGTAACCGCTGGTACAACTGGTTGTCCTGTAAAAGGTGTGGTAGCATTTGCAGAATAATACAGCCTACTGGTTGCTAGGTAAAACATATAGAAATTAAATACCGCTAGTGTCACTGTAGCAATAATACAGAATGTTAGAACAAAGGAGATACATATCTTTGCATTTTCTTTATGGTCTTCATCAGTGAGCATGTAAGTATCGTTGTCTTCTTCATCAGAGGATGAAATCCCGCTGTCTCCATGGAGCGGCACCATTAGTATGCCTTTTCCCTCCTTTAGTCCATTGGCTGAGGTGGTGGTGCGGGGTCCAGGCGGACGTGACTGCGATGGATCCATGCCTTTCTCTCAGCTATTCGTACTGCAGTTGGTGATGAGTCTATCACCTGGAAGGGGCCTTCGAACTTGGGGTCCTTCCAACGTCTGACGTTTTTCCGGACAAAGATCAGCGTCCCGGGACGGAGTGGTGGGAGCTCAGGATCGGTGGGGCCCTTTTCTTTCCTCTTGGATACCTGGGTAGAAAGGAACTGCGCTGCGCTGGTTAGTTGACACAGATATTGGTAAAGCTCAGCCCTAACTACCTCCGCGGATGATTCACTATCTGTTTTAGGGCGTGTGGACGGGACCATTACATTTATGGATCGTCCAGTGACAAGCTGATGGGGCGTGAGGTGGTGATCCGAACTTGGGGAGTTTCTTAGTGCAAAGAGTGCTATGGGTAGACAATAAAGCCATTTCTTTCCTATTGTTGCACTTATTTTGCTTATCTTATTTTTGAGCAAACCGTTTAGGCGCTCACAAATGCCGTTGCTTTGTGGGTGGTAAGCTGATGTCAGTTTGTGTTTAATACCTAGCATTGTGGTCAGGGAGGAAAAGATGGCGTTTGAAAAATGACTTCCGTTATCGGACCGGATGGCGTCCGGGATGCCCCAGCGAGTAATGACATCACGGAGTAGGAATGTGGCTGCTGCTTTGGCATCGCAGTGGACGCAGGGTCCAGCTTCGATCCAGCGTGAAAATGGACACACTACTACAATGAGATAGCGGTAATTTTGGCAGCGATCGATCATGTCGACATAGTCAATGTGTAGTTCTTTGAAGGGGCCTGATGGTCTAGGAATTGTGGAAGCAACAGTTTTGAGAGTCGGGTTTGGGGAATATTGTTGACAGATTAAACATTTATTAATGAAAAGCTGTATCTGTTCATGGGCATTGGGAATGAACCAGTCTGTCTGCAAGGTGGTGGACATGTTATCTCGGGTGACATGCGTAGGAAGGTGGAGTTGGTCCAACGCCACTTGCAATAAAGCCTGTGGCATCACAGGTTTCCCTGTTATTGTCTGTCTGTAAATGAAGTCGGCGGAGTCCTGTTGTACTCCCCTCTTCTTCCACAACTCTTTCTCTTGATCTGGTGCACTTTCTTGCATTTCTCTGAGGTGTAATTGTGCAATATGATCATATTGCTGTGTTGTGTCAATGTCAAATGGGGTTGGTAATTGGGATGGTGTTTTTGAAGTACCTTCATTGCTGTTGTCATGCTCTGTTGGAGGTAGTTTTTGGGAAAGTAAGATGGGGGCAAATGGAACTTCTGGTGTTGCTTGAGATAAGGGGCTTGTTGCGGGGGGGCCTCTGGCTGCAGCCTTAGCTGCCCAGTCTGCCAGGGCGTTACCTCTGGAGACAAAATCTTGGCCGTTGGTGTGCGCTGCGCATTTGACTACGGCTACTTCAGCTGGTAGTGTAAGGGCCTCAATAAGTTCCTCTAGTAACTTCTTGTGAATGACAGGTGTACCATCTGATTTAAGGAAGCCACGCCTTTTCCAGCGAAGGATGCTGGAGTGTGTTGTTGTGGTGACGTATGCAGAATCGGAATAAATTGTAATGCGGTCATCAGCTCCAATGTTTAAGGCAGCTATCAGTGCTACTAGTTCAGCTGCCTGGGCCGAGTAATGGGATGGTAATGTGAGCTGCTGTGCAATGTCTAGGGAATCAGAGGAATCATTCTGCTGTGCTCTAACTACTGCAGCTCCTGTGTACCTGACTCCTGTTTCTTGATCAATGGTAGAGGAGCCATCAACAAAATATACAGTACTGTTTGGCAAGGGGTCCTCTTTTGCTGCTCCTGACTCATCTGGAGAATATGTGGCACAATCATGGGGGTCATCATCTGAAGTGGCAATGGGACGGGCAAAAAATGTGGCAGGGTTTACTGTGTGGCATTTGACAATTTTCAGAGAAGGCAATGACAATATGACTTCGTAACCTGACACTCTTTGTGTGGTTAAGGTTGTCTTGGCTTTTTGTATTATTGCAAAAACAGCATGTTCGGTGTACAGAGTCAGTGGGGAGCCCATTACAATGGGGGTGCTTTTCTCAACAGCAAACGCTGCGGCAGCAAGGGCTTGCTCGCAGGGGTAATGACCTTTCATGACAGCGTCCAGCATGCCGCTGAAGTAGGCAATGGGCTTATGGCCCATGGGATATTTCTGGGTGAGTACTGCAGTCATGACTAAACCATCACAGTGGGTGAATAGGTAGAATTCTTTTGTGTAATCAGGTGATCCTAACACCGGTGCATTTGTTATCTCATCTTTGAGCTGGGTGTAGGCTGTTCTCATTTCAGGTGTCCACTCTATTTTGTTGTGTCTGTCTTTGCCCATTTTCACTGCTTTCAGCAATGGGGCAGTTATTGTCGCGAAATCGAAGACCCACTGACGGACATAGTTCACCAGGCCGAGGAATTTTTGCATGTCTTTAACCGTTTGGGGTTCAAGAGTGCCATTTATTGCCTCAGCTCGACCTGGAGTGACTCGTCTGCCTGATGCTGACAGTAGCTGACCTAGATAGTGTACCTCTTTTTGGCAATATTGTAACTTTTGTTTGTCAACTTTGTATCCTCTTTGCGCTAAAGTTGTCAGTAAGAAGATGGTGTCTTTCCTGCATTGTTGTTCTGTGGGGCTGCAGAGCAGTATATCATCGACATACTGCAGTAAGGTGCTGTCACATTGAAAATTGGACAAGTCTTCTTTGACAACCCTGTTAAAGACGCTAGGGGACTCACAGTACCCCTGAGCCAGTCTTCGGTATGTTAATTGCACATTTCGGAATGTAAAAGCCAATAGGTATTGGCTGTCTGGGTGCAGGGGAATGCTGAAAAAAGCATTTTTCAGGTCGATGACAGAAAAGTACTGTGCATCGGGGGGGACGTTCGTGAGGATGACAGAGGGGTCTGGGACGATGGGGAACTCTGGTATGACTATGCTATTGACGGCGCGAAGATCATGTACTAGCCTCCATTGATCTGTCTTCCCCTTGCGCACAGGAAAAAGGGCCGTATTACAAGGAGAGATACAAGGATAGATTACTCCTTGATCCAGCAATGCTTGTATGGTAGGGGCAATACCCTCCTCTGCTGCCTTGGACAAGGGATACTGTTTTATTCTTGGCAGGATAGCGCCTTGTTTGAGTGTTATCTTAAATGGCGTGGCAGAGCTGATAAGGCCTACATCGTTTGGGCCTGTTGTCCAAAGATGTGCCGGTACTTGAGCCAAATCTGCCTCTCGGACAGAGTCATAGCTGGGGGCGACAGTTGGTGTTCTAATTTCCACTGTTACTGAGATCGGCACATTGTTTTGATAGATAATCTCTGTTTTGGAGTAGTCTTCAGGGGATCCAAATAACTGGGCATCTGAAATGTCTCTGACTAACTCTTTTGGTTCAATGAAAATGACACAAGCCCAAGTATGAGCATTGTCATCGCATGCCAGGAATGCGCCGTAGGTGGGAGTTATCTCAAGGGCGCAAATGTCAAGGGTCACGTGTTTGTCTAATGTCTGTGAGCCTGATGCTTGGGGTCTGAAAAGAAACTCTTTTGGTAACTGAACAGTGCGGCCTTGCAATTCGGGAGTGGTGGCGACAATAGTGTGGACAGCTGCAGAGAAGGCGTGCTCATCCACTGGACGTGCTCTGACCTGGCTGTTTAAGGAAGAATGTGCAGTGACTGCCATTATCCTAGTTAGTGGGGTACCTGGTATGGAGCAAATCATTGTTCCATTCTCATCAAAGTGGATAGTCATGTTTAGTTTGGCCATGAGGTCACGTCCTAAAAGATTGACTGGGGACCTGGGTGAATAGAGCAGTGGCTGTTCCACTACATGGCCTCCTATCTCAATTGATACTGGCTTGGTGAAGGGGACCCTTGCTATTGCCCCAGAAAATCCCTGTGTGTCCGCTATTTGATCAGAAATGGGCAGAGGGCCACCTGTAATGCAGGAATATGTGGCACCTGTGTCAACAAGAAAGCTATATGTTCTGTTATTTATCGTGACACTTGCAATAGGGTCCTCCTCAGTATTGCTAGTGCATGACAAAATTGGGCACACAAGAGTTGTCTGTGGGCTGTCCTAGCCAGTGTATCCTCCAGCCTGATATTGCTGGATGGTGCCCTGGGTAAAGGGGTTGTTGAAGGCAACAATCGTTTCTCCTAGAGGTACATTGTTTTGGGTTTGGGGGACCACTTGATAAGCAGGTACTTGCTGTGGCTGTTGCATTGGAACCTGCACCTGTTGGGCCGATGGCTGAACTTGAGCCATTATGGGTGCTTGGAGCTGTACTTGTTGCTGCTGTGCTGGTTGGGCATACGAGTATAGTATTTGGGGCTGTTGAAGGTGTTGTTGCGTGGGCTGCTGTTGTTGGAATGGTGCTGGTGCTTGGTAGCCGGAACCCATGTACTGCGGTCCCATATCTCGCATCTTAGCGCGGCACTCTCTTTGTATGTGGCCTTGTTTCTGACAATAATAGCAGATGATGGGCGATCCTGGCTGCTGTGGAAACCTTGGCTGTCCCATCCCTCGTCCTCTTCCCTGTATACCTGTGTTCCTATTCATGCTCTGTCTGTTATTGTAGTAGGGCTGTATGTCAGTACTGTAAGCAGGTTGTGCTGGCATGTATTGTACCATTGGCGGTGGTTGTGGCTGAGCATACTGTATGATAGGCTGGGGTTGGACTTGTATGTGTTGCACGGCAGGTTGTGCTTGAACCTGTTGTGGGGCAGGTTGGACGTTGCCTGCAAGAGCATTCATGGCAGCCTGGGGGAAGGATGTTACTGCCGTCATCTGAGAGACCGGTGCTGCAAACATGACTGTGTCTGTATTGTCTTTTTTCTTATTAAGTTTCTGCTGTACCAATTTGGCAGCGGCATTCTCTATGGCCAACTGTCTATTCTTTTCCTGTTCCTGTCTCTTCTTGCAATAATGTATAATGTGATCTTGTATCTCAGGCCATGGCTTACATTCCATTGCTACTATGCCATCTAATTTTTCCTGCACTTCAGTGGGCAGACCCTTTTTTATTGTGTGATAAAATAGTCTTCCGTACCCTCCTGCTGCATCCCATCGTTGCCCTAACTCCTGATGCCATTTTTCTTTCATTCTGGAAAGATAGTTGGCTGGGTCTTCATTGGGTTGCATGGTCTGTGACAACAGGGCCCCAATATCAGGAACATCAGGGAATTTTCTGCGCAACTCAGACCAGGCTAGTGTTCTGATCTCATTAAAGGAAACACCATCATGTTTGGTGTTTGTTTTTGTAAGATTGGCATGGACACGTGTGAAGAGATCTTCTGCGTCTTCTCCGATAAGGGAGATCAGCAGGCTTTTCACATCTCCTATAGCTATGTTGTTACCTGTGGTGTAGTTTTCAAAAGCTGCAATCCACTTTCCAGCACCCTCCGTAAGAGGAGGGAGATGTTTCTTGAGATTCTCTTTGTCTAGTGTAGACCACGGGATATAAATGGGGGGATCAGTGACATTTTTGTACAGCAGTGGCATCTGGCGCATCACTCCTATGCGTCGCACTGTAGGTCCTGTAGAGTCATGCTGGCGGGCATATTTTTGCCAGACCTTTAAGCTCTCTCGCATGTACTCATAGTCCCAATTCTCATCTCCTAATCCTTTTAGAATACATTCAACTGCTGTTGCCATGTACTGAGGCTCAAAAGAGCCTTCTCTTGGCCAAGGGAGCATTTGCGGTGCTAAGGGTTCTGACCAGCCCGCCAAGTCGTCTGAGAAGGGGTTAACTGCATAGTCTGAACCTTCTCCTAATGTCACTATCTCATTGGGAGTGAGATCATTGCTTGTTTGTGGTGCGCATGGTCTGCTAAGACTCATGTTGTGTTTTTTTTTCATCCTAACGGTACGCAAGGAAGCAGAGCCCGAGACGTCATATAGTATGTCGTCCGGGCGCCCATGTGTCCCCAGGATTTTAAGCTTCTGCGCTTCTGTGGGCCTTTCCCTCCTTCTTACCACTGGGTTTTCTGCCTGCGAGTGTTCACAATGTAAGGGGAGCTCACCAAACAAGGGATTGTGACCTTCTCGTACCAGTGGTGGTGCCCTTTCTGGCCCTAATTCTGGTGGTGTTTGGTAGGCCTGGTGTGTGTTGGTAACTGATTGCGTTATTCCAGAGGCGGCAGCGTCACAGTGGTGGGGGTGCTCACCACCTAGTGATTGTCTAGCCCCCTCCTCAGCTTGTGATTTCTCTTGTATGAGCTGGTGCAGTGAAGGTGGTCGTGATGGTGCTGGAGTGCCAGTCTTATTGAGTAGGTCTGAGAATGTTTTCTGCATGTCTTCTAATTTGGCTGACATGCGTCTCATTTTGTGCATCTGTTCTATGTGGCTGGGCGGCTGATGGATGTATGAGAGTTCTTTTTCAGGGTGCTCTGGTGAGATGCTTTCCAGACTCAGGCTTTTGCTCAAATCTACATTTGTTCTCCAGTTTTCGTATGGGGTGGGGAGATCTGTGAGGGGGGCAAGCCGTCCCTCAGTCATGCACGGCAATGGTGGGTTGTGAAACTCAATGAGCTGCCTCTGAGCTGTCATAAGGCCAGATCCTTGTCCTTCACGCAAGGGCGCAGTGGGAGTGAAGGGCAGGCTAGTTTGGGGTGGGAGGCACGAACTTGGGAACAGTTGCGTGCCGGTGTCAAGGAAGGGGTTGGTGACCGTGGCTTGTTTAGTGCCGGTGTCACGGACGGCATTGCGGGGTGTACGTGAGTGGCGAGATGATGCTTGAGAGGCAGAGTCAGAGTCTTCCTCATCCTCTTCACCTGGGCGTAGTTGTGCAGTATTGACAGTTGGTGTAAATTTCAGTGACAGTTGTGCATCTATAAGGCCTGGGAGACCTGATACTGCTGTCTCTATTTTTGTACCGTGGGTGACGGGCATGTGTGTGTTGTGAAGTTCTGTCAGGTGCGGATACACATCACCGGGGGGCATTGGTGGGGTCTGTGATCTGTCCATGCGGTGATACGGGTGACTGGGTGATGTGTGGGAAATCTGGAATTCATCCGTGTGTGTGATGTCTGTGTCTGGACTGAGGTGTGGCAACACCTCAGAGGAGGGAGATACATCATTTGGTAGTGGTTGGGAACCAGCAGCCGGACAATCATTAGTGGTAACTGGTAGGTCTGGTTGTTCCTTGTGAGTGCGTTCGGTATACATACCGCTGAAGTGGTATGGCGGAGGAGGCGAGGGAGCATTGGGTATGGCTGGGTGTGTCAAGTCAGAGTGTGTTTGAGCCTTGTCCTTAAAAATGCGCCAGAGATCTAAAGTAGCCTTTCTCTTCTGTAACTTAGTGCCAGAGTACTTAGTGTCTAGGTAGGTGGTGGCATGCTCTAGTATGATTGGATCAAAACTCCCTTCTGACGGCCAGGGATGGCTCATTTTGGAGGTACCTTTATGCAATTCTCTACAATGTTTTAGTATATGTTGTTCCTGCCCTCCGAATGTTTTTAAAACATGTTGCAGTGGAGTGGCCATGTTGGTGTGTCTAACGCAGGACGCTTATGGGCAAGGCCTGAATTAGAGAAGGTGTTGATATTGAGGATGTGACCTTGTTACGTGTGATTGCGTGTTTCAGGTGCTAGGGACAATGTCTCTGATGAGTTCTTGCGCTACTGCCTGAATAACAATATCATACACACCGTCCTGTAAGTCTCGCTCTTGTGCAGGGGTGTATAGAGGGAAGCGAAGCCGGCCGTCAAAGCAGGCCTCAGCAATGTAGCTCTGGAGTGGGTGTCTTGGCCAAGTGCTTTGTAATAGTGCAGTGAGTGGCGATCCGGGGGGACGTATGATAAAAAAGATGTGAAAGTGAGTGGGCGTTTTATATACTGTAGAGCTCACTATGGCATTCATGAGGAGTTATTTCAAAACACAACGCTTTGAGGGTGAATGTCGCTAGTGTTAGAAAGGGATGCACTTAGGTGTGTGGCGAGGGTTGAGTGTCCGGAGCATCAAGAGGGACGTCTTTTACTAGTTCCTCTCCTATGGCACTAATAATAATGTGGTATAATGTTTGTCTTAGGTCCAGTTCCTGTGGTCCGGTATATATTCCGGTAGGGGAGAAATCAGGGAAGTGGAGCTGGCTCCGAGAGAGCGCAGCAATGATCTTGCTTTGTAGCGGGTTGCGTGGGTAGGATGCCGTTAATGTGGTGGGTGTCTCCAAGCCTGGGGATATTACGCGGATACGTATGGAAAAGTAACTCGGTGTTTTATGAACAGAGATGCCTAAAATCCTGTTCATGAGGATCAGTAGTAAATGAGGGACGGGAGTGTTCCCTAAAATGTTATTACTTGAGAGGTTTTTGTTTTTTCTTTTGTCCTTTGGTGGCAATGGTGGCAATTGGATGCGGGAAAGATGGTGTTAGTGAGAGCGTTATCTGCTGTTCCTGGGTGTAGTCAATCCCAAAAACCGAAATATGGTGAGAAGGACAGTACTTGTTAAGGGTGTAACGTGGACAAAGGAAGATGGGTGACCAGTGGAAAGACCTACAACGTAATTGTTAACTAAATATACAAAAATATGAGATGCTGTACTAGTAGGGGGAGAGTCACACATTCCCTAAAATGGCTGGAAGTGCGAAGGTGGGCAGGCAGGGGGAGACACAATCAGGACGTCCGGGTCAGGGTCCAGCAGGTCCACCGACTCGTCCCGCAGGAGTGCCGCGAGGAGTGGGGACACGTTAACAGGAGATGGCGGGTAATGGATAACACTGTTAGAGGCGAATGTTGAAGCTGGGGGAGAGTCAGGGGTGCCAAGATCAGGGGGTGTTGCCTCTTCAGGGGATGGCGTGGAACGTACGGAGTCTGTAGTAGACTCCCCGTATATGGGAATGACAATGGGAGAGTCAGCAATATAAACAGGAGAGCCTAAGGATGGTGCGGAGAGGGAGGAAGAATTAGAGGATTGGTCAGGCCAAAGCAGATCAGGGCGAGTGGTGTCTGGCGGTGGTGGAGGCTGGGAGGAAGCGGTGGCTGAGGGAGGTAAGTCTGTGAGAGATAAGACGGAGAGGCGTATTTCAGTGGTGGGTGTAAAGGTAATCCCTAAGATGTCCCATGCAACGGCAAGAAGGTCACTTTGATGGCGTGTAAGGGGAATGAAACGATCAAGGGAGGTGTGGTAGACAGCAGTGGCTGTGCCACGCACTGAATGAATAAGAAGGCTAAGAATTGGCGGGGGGTCAAGGGACATACCGGAGAGGAAGGGGTTTAAGGGAGCTGACAGGAGGAATGGAGATACGACCCCACCCCCCCTTGGCTACCAAGTGGCCTGGACAATTGGTAGGCAAAAGTGTGAGAGATAGAAAAAAAAAAAAAAAAAGAAGCGCAATGAAGGTGCAATGTGCAACAAGGGAAGGCTAACAAATACCTAGCGGGACTGCCGCTAAGGAGACAAGGCAATCCAGACAACAACTACCTGGCGGAGTTGCCGCTACTGAGGAGGAAAGAGTGGGGGGGGCAACTCAGACAACAGCAATAACTGGCAGCCCTGTCACTCGGCTAGTGACTGTAGAGTCGGCAGGGCAGCAACAGATGGGGCGGGACTGGGAGGCAACAGTGGTGGGGCAGCAGGGCAGACAAATGCTTAAGGAACAGAAGCACAAAAAACAGAAATAACAGACAACAAATAAACAATCATTAAATAAACGAAATGCAAGTTCAAAAAAAATCGTGATCACTGTGACATACGTCGTTCAAGAGCAGCCTGCGAGGACAGAGAAAGGAGGGGCGAGGGGGAGCTGGGAAGGGGAGAGGTGCACTTCCTCGTTCTGCGATCGCACTGAGCAGAAGAAGGCGATGGGAACCTCCAAAGGCACAGAGCTGCCGAGATAGGCACTTCCTCAATACCGAAGTGCGCAGCTAAAATCGGAAACGCGCGCCTGGCAGAGAGAGATATGAGCCGAAGAGATAAGAATAAGAAGACACCCAAGCCATGCAGAATTGAATCTTAAGAAAAGGAGAAGGAGACGGCAGAAAGGGAGAAAATGGGGAGGGGCAAGGAAGAGAATGTGCGTGGGTGAGCCATGGACCAAGAAGGAAACACAAGAAAGCAGCAAATAGGAAACACAAGAAATGAACAACTGGAGCAGAGAACAACCAACAAACCTATTAAAATGAAATTAAAACCACCGAAAACTGAACCACCGCCACACAGTATGGCGCAGAGACAAGACGAAGACCACACCTTAAATAGCACAATGTAGGAGGACCCCACCCTGGAGTCAGCAATAATAACTTAGACACGTGTGCCACTTGCGCACAGTGCCAAGGACGCAAAAGGCCTGTGTCAGAATCTAGACAGCATGGAGAGTATCAAGGATTCCCAACCTGTGCAGAATTTAGGCAGCCACCCGCTGGACCAAGGACTCAGACCTGTGAGGGGTTTCAGGCACCGTTAAGCAGTGCCAAGGACTTCCAACCTCTATAGGAGTTTAGATACCCATCTGTCTAAGACACAAACCCTAACCAATATATGCATCACCATCACCTCACATAAAGAACGTCAACTCAAAACTCGACCAAAACACACACCCACATATATGATGACAGAAACCACTATTAAACAATACCTAGAAATGCCAAGAGAAAGCAAGCATGAGGAAGCCACGAAGGAGCCGAGGAGAGCAGAGCGGGAAACCCCTAATAACCCCGGCAAGATGTGACCAGCCACAGAGGACGTCGTGGCAAGACAGTCAACCACAGGGGGACAAAGGAGCAGACACAAGGGAGACCCTGGAGGGCAGAGACAACCAGACCTACCTCTCCACACACGCCACACCCTGCGGTAAATTCAAGGAAGAAAAAATAAAACTATCCCTGACTTACCCAGGTGGCCGTGAGGAGAGGAGAGCCTGAGAGGCAGCCGCAGGTGAATCCCCAGTGTGTGTCCCAGGACCGCACCGTAGAGGACCCGCCAACCGAGACCTTCTTGTTCGTGGTCGCCACTGATAGAGGGTAAATGGTGGCCACACCCTTCTGCTTACCGGCTCCTGAGAGCCCTGTCTCGCACTCTGCTCGTTCACTTGAAAGGAAGGAACAACGGTGTGAAATACAGTGACACTTTATTAAGCAATTCAGTAACACAGAAAATTGTTCATTTAAAGTTGCCCATCAAACACATGAGCAGGATAAAAGCATCAACAATGTTATAATTCAGTTGTTCAAAATGAAGCAAATATAGAGATTATTTAATGCACAGCTGCCTAAAGGGCAACCCTGAATTTAGAGAAGATGAATAGGCAGGCGCCTAGAAGCGCCTAGAAGGCAAATCTTAAATGAGAAGGCAAAACCATCCAAGGCTACACAATTTAAACTAAAACAAATGCAATGGCTTGGGTTTGGATGAGCTAAAATAAAGAGGCTGACAAAGCCAATAAGCTAATAATTAGACAAGAGCATTACCACCTTGAGAGTGGAAGTTCTAGGCCCAATCAGGATAACGGTCGACCGGGAACCCTCACCGTGCAACTAGGCACTGGTTTGCAGAGTTCGGGGCTTGACAGGGGTGCAGATCTTTTATATGGTTTAATGCAAAAACTGTCAACCACATTTGACGTGGGCCTTTGACCACAAGCTTACGGTTACCTCGGAAAGATTTTGAGAGCACGGAAGTGGTATCATGAGAACGCAGGTGTTCTTTAGCAGGTGTTCAGTGCTCTTGACCGCAAACAGTAAACACACAAAAACAAAAAAATAAGTTTTACCGTAAAATGCTCAGAAAGTAATATTTTATACATCATTTCTCTGTCACGTAACAGCAATCCAGTTTCGGTTTGAGCAAGCGTGGAAGGCTTCATAAGTAAAAATATTGCAAACATTGCTTGTGAAACCGCCAGATGTACCTGCAGAGTGTCACCTACGTGTGGGTTGACCTCATTCTCGGAATTGTTTGTGAAACAGCCAGATGTACCTGCAGAGTGTCACCTACGCGTGGGCTGACCTCATTCTCGGAATTGTTGAAATTTACAAGGGGGGCTGGTGTCGCGGTGGATGGCACAGGTCCCTGCTGTCAGATTAGTGGAGCCTACGAGATCTGTTTTATATTAAAAAATAATAGCAAGAGGCACTGGGCTTTGGGCCTATGTGTATGTACCTAAAGTGGCATGCTTGGGCCTACATGTGTGTTCATCTAAGGGGGTTGACTTGGGCCTAAGTGCATGTATCTAAAGGGGGTGTGGACCACTGTGACAGGTACTAAAAAAACTGAAAAAGAAATGGACAACTTAGATCATCTATCAGGGCCTGGCTGGGGGGGGCCTATCTGGGAGTGTCATGCTGCCTGAGCAGAGCAGGGTGATACTTTGGGGTTTCTATTATATAGTAAAACAGGTCCCTCGTACAGTCTTATCCTTTGGCCCACCCAGTCACATCTCCTAACCATAATGCCTGGCAAAATGTTTCCCTAGCCTTCATTGAACATTGGCCCAGGACATCTCATTGTTGAACAAATCAGATCCAGATTCCCTTGCGCCTTTTTTTAAAGGAAGGACCTTAGTCATAATAGCCACTAACGGGGTAGATTCTGGTGGTAAATGTGGTCTACACAGAGGAATCATTGGCCTATCAGGGTAATCATGTGATCTCAGGAGACTGGCCCTACCCTTTATACTATTGTTGCTAGTGCTAGCACCAGTACTAGTCCAAGGCATAGATCCTTGGGTAGTGTAATTTACCTGTTGTGTCTCCGTAGTAGGATTACTCATAGAGGGAGAAGTGATATTAATAGTAAGACAGGTAGGGGGAGATCGAACAGGATGTTTAACTGCGTCTTTAAACCCTTCAGAGCCTACGCAATTGCTAGTGTTGACAGGTCCCTCAACAGAGAGCTCCTTCCTGAAAGACCGCTCACAGGCAGTCCGCATTGGCCAACTCACAGCGCCTAAACTAGAAACCACTTGCGGGGTCCCACAGGGATCCTCGCTTTCCCCGCTCCTTTTTAATCTCTATTTGCTCCCTCTCATAAAGTCTCTGAAAAAAAATGAATGTGGTCGCCTTCAATTATGCAGACAACCTTCAACTCATGTTCACTGCAGACAACTCCCCGCAGTCGATCGATGACTTCCAATCTACCATGCAATTCATCAGCCAATGGATGGACTGCAATCATTTGAAATTAAATCCTGGCAAGACTGAACTAATCCTGACTGGTGGTGGCCTTAACCAGTGGGGCCCTCATTACTGGCCAAAAGAACTAGGTCCGCCCCCGACCCCTGCTCTATCAGTTAAAAGTCTGGGTGTTATTATCGATAACGACCTGTCCTTAAAAACTCAGGTAAACTCCGTGATATCCGCATGCTTCTATCAGCTGCGAAAAATCAGGAAAATAAGAAGATTACTCACACAAGCAGCCTTAACTCAGGTGGTGATATCTTTGGTACTATCCCGCCTTGACTTTGCCAATGCTATTTACCATGGTATTCCACTCTACCTCTCTAAAAAACTGCAATTGATCCAAAATCAGGCGGCCAGACTTATTTGTGAACAACCTAGGTGTTGAAGAAGCTGCACTGGCTTCCTATTCCTCAGCGCTGCGCTTTCAAAGTCGGATGCCTGCTGTTCAAATCGCTGCATGGTCAGGCCCCTAAATTCATTGACAGCCTCATCTCCCGCTACACTCCTTCACGCAACCTGCGGTCAGCCCATCTTCAACTTCTGGTTGTCCCCCCCTTTAAACTCAAGCGCCAAGGGGGCTGCAGGTTCGCCATCTTAGCCCCTAAACTGTGGAATTCCATCCCCTTGGAAATCAGGTCTAGCCCCAATTTACTGAGTTTCAGAAAATCTCTTAAAACTTGGCTGTTCACTCAGGCTCACTAACCTTTCCTCCGAGCTCGGTCCCTAGATAGCGCCTTGAAGCCAATCGGCGTACAAGCGCTTTATAAAACCCTTAATAATAATAATAATAATAATAATAAGAGCATCCCAAATTTCAGTTAGATTGAAGATATCTTATTGGATAGAAAGGTCACAGCGCCCTTAACAAGTAATTATATATTTTCCATAAAGTCAGAGAGCAATAGCTCCACATGCGAAAATTTCCCCTCCGTTAGTGTCACAGCCTCAGCCACATTAGTCTGGGTCCAACTGTCTCTTGATTGCATGGCCTTAACCTTTGAGGACCTAAGTAACCCACCGCAATTTCTATTGACACCCTTGTCCCTCTTATTTTTTTCTTTGCTGGTTGAATAGAGTCAGATGAGATAGGCTTATGTCACAGTGCACCTCTGCTGTCACAAAATTCTTCTGGGCATCCGGGGGGGGGTTGGGGGGGGCAAGACAGCCTGTGAAGAACCATTCTCACTCGCGTCCAAAGGGGGTAAGCTGGGTGTAGCTTCACTTAAACCAAGTTCCTTTTCAGCAGTCAAGTTCTTGCCATTCAGGGCACCCACTGCAGAATTTAATAGGAAATAATAGAGGTGCAATCTTGTGCACCTTGCGAGGACCCAACCCCTGTAGGGCAAAGTGATTTTCTTTTGCCCATTTCTAAAATAAATGCACACTGGTCCACTGCTCCACCAGCTATGCCCCAAGCAATACACTATCCTCAGATCACAAAGTCTCCAAAACAAGATCAAGAAGGAAATGGCCACGGAGCTCCAGAGCAGTACTCACCAAAAAATAAAGCCAAGGAGGGTGGCCCTGCCCTGGCTCTTCCTGGCTCTGACGGGCTCGGAATGGGCACGCCCGTGGGAGAGATACTTTCTCTTTATAGCGCCAACAGGTAGCAGCTGCCAGTGGTGCAGGGAGCACCTTCTGGGGTGCTGGTGACTGCTGGGCAGTGAATTCCAGCCAGCGCAATGCTGCAGATCCCACAGCAGTCTTCTCTAAGTCGCTCATTCACTCTGTTTTGCTGCCCGAGGGTGCGCTAAGATTGCCTTTTATAAGGGCTGTCTAACCAATACCAAATATAATCGTAGCTGGTTACTGCTTAGTAGCATAAAAAGATACACAGTAGTTATGCAGCTCTCTGCTTGCTGCCTAGTCCACCACTGGTTTATTTTACTAATTGATGCATTATCAGTGGCAATTTCTTGTAAAACCAACAGTTCCTGCAGGCAGCACACCAAATTTGCCATAATTGTGGTGCGAGGAAGCACTTATCTGCTTGGGCTTCTTCAGGAACTATTAACGCAGCCACATTTGCTTTTTCTGCCGTGCTGTTCAAGCTGCTCCTGTGGCAGCGTTGGTGGCATCCAAAGGCATGTAAATGCATCCTAGATACAGGGAAAATGCCTTGCTCACCTTGCGTTCTTCTTACGACGGCTCGGAAACGAGCGGGGGCCCCGCAACTGCTGATACCTAGATGTATGTGCGGGGGGCCTCACTTCTATCACGCGTTGAAGTACAGTACAGGATACACCCACTTGCTCTCTACTGCCTTGCGTCCATCTTTGTCAGACGGCTAAAGGTAAGTAGTGGGGGGGCTGGGGACCTCATCCCCGAGCGCGATATGGGGCACCGCAAGGTTCACCCGCCATGTTGCAACGCGCAGTCAGCCAGCTGGAAACTGATCAGAGGCCATGCACTTTTGGGGGGGGGGGGTCAGCTTTAAATATGGTAAAAAAAGTATCACTTTAAGTTTTTAAAAAAACTAGAAATTCACTGAAAATAACAAAAGGTTAAAGGAATGTTAGCGCTAGGTGAGAATTTCAGGGACAATGTAACATTTGAAATGTACAAACCACTGAAATTGACCAGTTCTAGTCAGGGCCACTGGAATTATATGGCTGGGTTGAGTAAATTATGCAGTAAGAAAAGCAAATAATGCGGCATAATGCAGCACTTTTTGTAATAGTATTACTTCATTATTTCATCATTTTTAAACTTAGTAAGACTGTCTGGGCATTGGTTACACCTCATTAGTACATGTTTAACACCCAAATGTAGCAATAAGCAACTGAAAGGTGATCAGTTCAGCTTTGCAAAGCGCCTTCCACCGTGTGGCAACACGTGTCACTGCATTTTTAGTAACTTTTGAACCATTTGCGCTAGAAACAATTCTTTTTTGTTTTTTGATGGATTTTGCAGCAAATGTGACAAATCTATAATTATGTGAAAATCGCTGCACAATTGCATAATTCCATTGACCCTGGTTAAAGTTTTCTCTGGTAACTATAACTCTTACCCTAAGGTAATGATAACTTGCATCTTGGCCATGCACTGCCAATAAACCCACATATTACATCACCCATGACATCTTCAATGACAGCATTGATAATATCACTTCAACATTTGCAGTGAAATTATTGATAAGAAAACTGTGCATGTTGGTAAGCGAGTTATAATTATCATAGGGCATAAGTTATAGTCGATACAGTTAACTATAGCTGGTGAGTTTCAGTATTTTTATACATTTAAAATGTTGTTTGTCACTGATATTCTCACCTACCTATAACATTACTTTAACTTTTGGTTTATTCAGTGGAAAAAAGAATTACATATATATATAGATATGTATATATATATATATATGCAACAATGTATCCAAACCATGAACAAATGGAAATGGACGAACTCCTCTGCAAATTGTGCAGCAAATGTTTATTAAAAGCATTTAGGGTGACAACCTGTCAACGCGTTTCAACTGCTCACAGTAGCCTTGATCATGACAGTGAGCGCTATTTTCTAAAGTGCATATATAGTAAACAGTGTAGTAAACATAGGCAAAGGGTGTAATAGACATAAAAAACATATTTGGTTTAAACGATACACATATAAAAGGCATAATACTTTCTGTTCACCCAAGGTGGGGAAGATAGTTTCTATTAGCAAAATTTCATTGTTTAAAAACACAAATTGATAATTTTATGCTAAGACATAATTATGTGCAAAAATGGCCTACACGTTATTCCTTCTTGATGGTGGTCCACAATACAATTTCAGTGCAAAATGCTACTCATTGTGTAAAATTAATGTAAAAACCATAATTGGTTTTGGACCCTCACTAACATTCCTGAAAGGCCAATAGTACATAAGAAACTATCCATAAGCCCCCAAACCTCTAATAGAGTACAGTTTTTAAATTTGTATATTGTCATCTGCAAGTGCCTGATGCATGCCTTACTGTGTTCCTTACATCACCGAAATAAAGTGCATAGGTGCCAAATCAATATATATATAAACATGTCCATCCAACAGGGGGTAGGAAGCCCATCAGAACTTAAACAATATAACATTTTATGAATTTCTCACACGGATAGGGATATTCAAAATCTTCTCATGCTATCACATGTATACACGAAGATATTTCATAAATAATGAAAATGGAAATCAAGAAAGGCCCACAAAACAGCAATAATGATTTTTTAATTTTTTAAAGAATTGCACAATGTGCTACTGTTGTAGGGATTCTGCACATATACAGAGCTATGCACAGGATAATAGGACCTCGGAGTATAGTGGTGAACCAACCATGCGCCTTAGTACCCACAATCCCAATCCGACTAGCTTTAGTGTCTCATTCGCAACGAAGCTACCAATGATTAGACAACCCAGAACACGGTCTCTCTCAGGACTCGCGGGAGCAAGAACACCCTTTCATAACTCACTCATACTTGTCCACAACATGCGTAATAAGAGACACTGTATAGTTTAAAATGTTTATTTCAACTATCGTGCTCTAAGATACAGTACACGTGCCAGTACTATCAGCATAATGCATAATGATAAAATAAGAAGCATAGTTACAATTCCATAGAATACAAACGGGGAAAGCATTTTGTAAAGCAGTGGATATAGGGCTAAAATGGCCTTACCACCCTCCCCCTGCTATTAATTAGTTTATTATAAAAATAGAAGACCTCTGGGCTTTGTCAGGCGGACCCTCATACCTCAATATCTAGATGCAAGGTTTACATCATCAGACAAGCACAGCTCTTCTCCCTGGAAAGGTTTTTCTCCAAGTGCCACAAACATCGAAATCACAATATTAAAAGCACACGAATTTCTCCAGTGCAGCTGTACTTCGTGTTATGTCTAAGTGCGAGGGGCTGGCCAGATCAGCAAGAACAAGGGACGTTGTTTTTCGACCTTGTACATGTTGTGCAGACGAAACCCAAAGGGAACAGGAGAAAAGGTGAAAAGCAAAAAGGCAGACAGTTCTAATATAGCCGGGCACAAGCAGAGGCTGGAAAAACAAAGTCACAAAGTAACATGTGCAAAAAGGCATCATGGCAGCCAGGACAATGAGGCCACAAACCACACGACACCCTCCCCTGGACAGTCCATAGGCGCAGACATAGGACGAAGCCAGAGTTCAAATAGATAGAGCAGAATGTAAACATCTATCCATAAAGGGTCCCCAACGAAGGACAGTTAATGGAATAAAAAAGTGAGGATTAAAAAATTCCAGAAAGGGCAAAAAGAAATCCAGAGATGCAGGACGCTGAAAGCGGAGGTCACCTAATCCAATAGAGTGTAAGTGCAAAAAAGCGCCACACCTTCCAAGAGGACATCGTTGGAACCGTCTGAAAAAAGAGACGCCATCCAGTTCAACAAATCAAAACTGCATTCATGTTCCTCGCAAGAGGGAGCAGTGATCAGCATTGCGGGACAACTTGCGTGATACTCAACATAACTTCATTGTAGGAGAGACTGAGCAGCCGCCCAGACATCCCATTGCGCCAAAATCCCAAGTGCAGCCGCACGCGCCATCAAGCCATCACCGGAACAGTCCCGTTCATGGGCCTCTAAGGGACCCATCAACTGGCTAAAATCCGGGTCAGACAGAGACGTATTGGAGAGGAAATAATCCAAGGACCAAGAGAAAGGACATCGGATGCAAGACAACACAGGTTGCACGCAAGTGAAATACGCAAAGCGAAAAGAAAGTCTACAGGACACACCGAGTGTCGCCAATGGCAGGATGCCGAAACCGAGGAGCATGCGTTCACGGAGCATCCGGAGTCGACCTTGGTCGAGGAGGCCCCCAGGAAGTGCAGCCATTGCGAAGCAAACAGACCAAAAGCAATATACCAGCCGCTAAGGCGAGGAGCAACGGAAAGCCACCAAAGACGCTGTAAAAAATAGAATGAATAAAAGCCGGTATTACACCAAATATAGTTTGAAAGGTGGTAACAAGGCCAGAGCCTACAACTTTGAAAAAGTGCACAAGACCTTCGGTGCGAGATGCATTGAAAACACGGTGAATCAGCTCACCGAAATGTTGTGGGAGGTTTGTGTTCAAAAGGGCCTGTATCTCACTGTGGGTACTAGCCACCTGGAGGATGAATGTCTCCCGTGCGGATGTGAGCATAACCTCCTGGTTCAATAATAGCACCTTTATTCTGCTCAATGTATTGAAATCCGCCTTCAAAGTCGGAATGGAAGGCCAAATGGAACTATCTATTATGTTGTGCGTGGGAGGAAAAAGTACATTTTTGCAGCACACAACCCGGTGGGAACCAAAGTTCATGCAAGAAGGCACTGCCTAAAGGCTGAAAACGGCCAACAGGATAATGTTTCATGCAGGAACTAAACTCAAATAAAGAAAAAGGCAAAGCAATAACCCCGTGAACTAGCCACACTGCAGAATCCAATTCCGCCACAGAGAATGGTAAGGGCTCTATTTTTTCGACATGTAAGAGAGTGTATGTTGCATCTTTCATGGACATGAATTGCAGTTTCTCAGTTAAATTAAACGGCAAGAATAAGGCAGAGGTGTTCAAAAAATGCCAAGGAACTTTACCCATCTTTAGTGTTTGCAAAGTCCACGCAAACTGCATTACTGAACGCAATTGATTTTGACCATGATATAACACAGATACATCATCTTGTACAATATCAACAACAGAGGAAACAATATTCTCTAATGTATAAATGCGGGAAGACCGGGTATTAATACTATTGTCAACAACAGCAAGCACTTTTTCTAAATTTACTTGATCGATTTCCCGTAAACGGGAAGCAGCTTCAATTTGCAAAAGCTTCCAGAGTTCATTGTAAGTTTCATAAATGAATCTCTTAGGTCGAGGACCACGCGCCCCAGAACAAAGTCGGACAGATCAATGTTGCCTGATAGGAGGGATAAATGTTGTTTCACAGAAGCTAAGGAAGAGTGCTGCAACCACTGTTTACACAATTTACCAACAGAATATGTTGTAACAGTACGAGAGTCAGAAAACCTCGGATCTGGCCTATCCTGTTTGTAACCAGGAGCTGAGTCATGAAAACGCAGTTGGCAGGCATTCGATGCTATGGGCCAAGCCAACCAGGGTGACTGAACAAACGTAGAGACATTAAACGAATTGTTTTGAAACAAAGCTTGCAAAGTGGCAAGGGAAATATTGAAATGCAAGCTCTCGTTGGGAGTAGAAGACAATACGGGAATGGAAGGTGCATTTAATTGTTTGGAAGTAGCCAAACCCCAACACGTTGTTTGATAGATTAAATGATTTAAAAATAAAATTTGGGCCGGGATTAGGCAAGCACAGTGTAAGGCTTCCGTGCCTTGTACCTGCCATGATTTGGTGCCCCAAATAGATTTTAAGTCAATGGTGTCCTGCCAGTACCCATAACCACCCACGGCTAATGCGTTCAAAAAGGAACCCGAATATAGCAAATTGGTGTGGGTCAACATGATCTTCTGAGTGGGTGAAGCGTTCAATTTAAAGTAATAGGACCCAGGGTTTGACCTATCAAAGTCCGTAAAGTAAGTAAATTTACTTCTAAGAGTTTGGGAGCTACCTGGCAAAGGGGCCGGACAATGTTCCCATTGGGTGTAATTAAAAGGACCCCGAAGAGTACTTGGTTTATGGAGAAAGTGGTTGCCCCAATGCTGGTAACAATATAAGTCAGCATAACTAGCAGAATTTAAATACAGATCTTCAGCATTAAAAGCAGCATAGTATTTCAAATCAGTAAATAACAATTCAACGGCATCACTGCAGCAATAGCTGCCAAAATCTCATTATCTATTTTAGTCATGGATCTTGTAACTGCTGCTACTGAGCACGTGGCTACTGCTGATTTGGCAGCTTCATCTGCCAAACCGTTACAGACAGCGTGTGCGCCCACACGCTGGTGGCCAAGAGTGTGAATCACCTGTGTGAGAGGCAGACGTTGTTTAAGATCTGCCACTCGAACCCAAAGCATTTTATGCTTAATTGTGCTGCCCTTGGCATCTCTATAGTCGTTTTGCAACCAAAAGAATAGGTTGTCATTGAAAGATTGAACACAGTAGTAAGAATCCCATACAATAAGAGTCGTCACGTCTGGATTCGCGAACTCAAGTGCGAGCACCAAAGCACGCAGCTCGGCCAATTGTGCAGTACTGTCTCCTAGTGCCTGTGTGTGCACTACAGTCGATTTGAACTCACCGTTCACCATGGTACCTGCAACAATAGCACATGCTGCGGAATAAGCATGCTTGGAACCCGTGGCCAGTTGTGCCGAACCATCGGTATATATAATACATTCGTACTCCTCAAGCGGCAGCAAAGACAGAGGAGGAGGATGAACAAATTCATACTGTAAAAACTCCTGTGTCTGAAGAGAGGAATCAAAGATAAAAGTGACATCCGGGGACGTCAGAGATGTAGCCCATTGTATCCAACGGGGGTGCAAAGCCTTAGAGTTCAGGACACTTGCCTTCGTCACTGCCTCAAGGGCAGGATATGGTGTTACCACCAAAATGTGTTTTCCCTGTGCCAGTGCGCGTTCCTTCAGAATCGCCATTTGCACTGCAGTCAAAACTTTCTCCACAGAGGAAAAGCGCAACTCTGCTGAAGTGTAAAGATGTGACTTGTATGCAATCGGTACTGTGTCACCTTCGTTAAAGGTTAAGTACGTGAAACTCACTGCCCATGGTACAATTCTAATCACCAGGTTTGTGTGGTTATCACGAGTCAACAAGAATTTAGATTCAAGTAGATCAGACTGCAAAGAGTGCAGTATCGAAGAATGCTCAGGAAGCCAGCATGACTTCGAAAAGTTGGGCAGTATCAAGGCATATAGAGGCTTGATACGCTGGGCATATTCGGGAATGTAAGTACGCCCGAAGATTAGAAAACCCAGTAATGACTGAAGCTTCTTCAGTGTGGTTGGAGGGCGCAAAAGTGCGCACTTCTCCAAGAAATGGGGAGCTAAGCCCTTCCCTTCATTGTTGAGCTCATAGCCCAAAAACAAAACGGTAAATTCAGCAATGTGAGATTTGGCAAAAGTAAATTTGTATCCTAAGACCGCAAATTCAAGAATAATGCGGTCCACACGTGAAAGATGCGGCCATAATTCGTCGTCTGTCAAATAGATATCGTCGACATACGAACACGCATCTGAGTCTATGCTGTCCAACAAAGAGACAACACGGGCGGCGAAGACACCCGGGCTGTTCTTATAGCCCATGGGCAAACGCCGAAATTGGAATTGTTTACCACCGGAAGTGAAAGCGCTCCATTGGCTGCACTCCGGGGACAAGTTGTGCGTGTAAAATCCATTGGATACGTCAAGTGTCGTTTTATATTTTTTACGAACAAGACTGTCTACAAGCGCGGAACTGTGGGTATTTTGTACCGCAAAGGTCCGACAATGAGAGTTCAAAGGTCGGTTATCCAAAACTAGGCGGTACGATCCATCGGGTTTAGAAACCGCAAAAAGGGGATTATTCATTGGTGACACGCATGTTTCAATTACTCCTTGATATTCTAACTGTGTCAGAATGTCGGAAATGGGACCTTTAGCTTCCCGCTGGATGGGATATTGGGGTTGTGGCTGTGGCAGCGACCGCAATGGTATATCATGGGGGGGAGAGTCTTCATCCCAGCCCACGTGATTACGGTATAACCCGGAGCCAGGGTCCCAGCCCATTCAGCTGCGAGAGCCTCCACTTTGTCCTTAGGGACATGACGAGAAAAGCTCGGAAGGATTACCTCCTCCCCTCTACGAGCAGCAAGTACGAATGGGGGCGGCCAATCCGCCTCTGCCAACAAAATGTCGTAAGAAGAGGTCAGATTCTCCCAAAAAATCCCTTTAATAACACGCTCAATGTCACCTTCTATTTGAATGACAATATTAAATAGTCTGTCAGGGGGTGCCACTCGGGTGTCAGTTGTCTCGACAGTAATGAATGTGTCAGTTGCTGTCGCCTCCACATTAGGACGTAGTGCCTCCCGCACTATGGTAACTTCCGCGGCGCTGTCTAGTAGCGTCACTGCCCACGTCCAATTCAGTAGTCTCGTTCTCACCGTCTGTGGCATACCTCGCTATTAAAGCTGCAACTATTTTCTTCTGAAACTGTGGGCGAGAACGTGGAAATTCTTCTGGTTTCCCTCGGACTTGTTGTCGAGGTTGGTCTCGTCCCTGTGGGGCCTCACGACCCCTGCCTCTATCTTGGCGATCTCCTCCACCAGTCTGGGAGGTCGATGGTGCCTGTGAAGAACGAGGAGAACGCGGATCAGGGACTTGAAATCTCTCTGGAGATTTAATTCTCGCTCTGTCGCGCAAATCATAAGTGCGTTCAGAAGATACGGAAACCGGGGACGCGGCACGCGACCCTGGTTTTTTCTGTTGCTTACCCTGTTTCTTCAACCTCCAGCTCTTTTTAGTAACTGAGTTTTTGGTTGTGGCTGTGATTGAGTTTGCGTTTTAGCAAAAGGCTTAACTCCCAGACTATTGCGGCCAATGGTTTTATAAGCCTGTGCAATAATTTTCGGTAATTCGCGTGGCTTGACCGGCTCTGGGACCAAAGCCAAAGCATTAGCTACTTGAAAGTTAACTGCATCGCCCTTGACGTTCGCAAGGATTAGATCAGCCACTACATCGAACACTCCCACCAGTCTCATCCCCAATTCCACAGCCGCTTCAGGGCCATGCTCATCCTGCACTCGTTTAATTACAGAGGGGAGAACTGTCATGGAAGGAGTGCCAAAACACTTCGCATATACTCCTGCGAATACCTTGCCCCAGTTGTTGCATTCTGCCAACTCGGGAATTAAGTCTTTCGGCAAACTAATCGTTAAAATCCTGTGTTTTTCCACAGGAGAAGTATTTGGAAAAACCGCTTCCAGCTGGTCAAATTTTTCTGCAAGCCAATAAGGCAAATCATCCTTATTCTGTGGGCGCTTGCCCATCGCCGAATTAACCATGACAGGACTTATGGTTACACCGCCCGGTCCACCTGGATGCACCGCAACTCCAGGAGGGGCTCCCTGGATGTTGCCTGTAACTTACTGTACTAAAGCTCTGTGAACGCGTATCAAAGACGTATGCAATGCACGCAGTTCATCAACCGCAAGCGTCAAATAACGCGGATGTGGGGTATAGCCGGCCAAGACTGGCCAAGTGGCCCCGTCTATTGATAAGGGGCCTAAACGAACCGAGGTGACCGGATGTGGGAGGGCGCCATTAAACCAAATACGGTGTTGCCATGCCGTAAGTGGTACTTCAAGAGCCTAATAAGGCCGATAAGCATTGGGTAGGGCACTGAGAGTGTACACATGAAACAAGTGGTCAGCTCCGTCCACTGCCGGAAAAGTGACCCAAGAGTAAAACACCTCAAAGTGGTGAGCCGGGTCAGCCTGCACCACAAAGATGAGTGCGAAACCCACGTCGGGCACTCCATAAGCTAATAAATGAGCCCGGAGCGCAGCGCGGCTATGTGCCGGTATATTTATATCCGCCATTAAGACCTGGAATGATCGACAACCTAATATGAGGCAGCGCAATATAGGGTTAACATAAACACCTTTTAATAACTTCAAGCTTGAAAGAACCTATAAAAACATCAATATAGGAGGTATCACCCTCACACACGTTTCCGGAAGCATATGCGAAGGGTGTTGTGGACAAGCACAAGCACTACTCAAGCGTCTCGCAGATAAGAAGCCCACCACGTTGGTGGCACCATGTTGTAGGGATTCTGCACATATACAGAGCTATGCACAGGATAATAGGACCTCGGAGTATAGTGGTGAACCAACCATGCGCCTTAGTACCCACAATCCCAATCCGACTAGCTTTAGCATCTCATTCGCAGCGAAGCTACCAATGATTAGACAACCCAGAACAAGGTCTCTCTCAGGACTGGCGGGAGCAAGAGCACCCTTTCATAGCTCACACACACTTGTCCAAAACGTGCGTAATAAGAGACACTGTATAGTTTAAAATGTTTATTTCAACTATCGTGCTCTAAGATACAGTACACATGCCAGTACTATCAGCATAATGCATAATGATAAAATAAGAAGCATAGTTACAATTCCATAGAATACAAACGGGGAAAGTATTTTGTAAAGCAGTGGATATAGGGCTAAAATGGCCTTACCACCCTCCCCGTGCTATTGACTAGTTTATTATAAAAATAGAAGACCTCTGGGCTTTGTCAGGCGGACCCTCATACCTCAATATCTAGATGCAAGGTTTACATCATCAGACAAGCACAGCTCTTCTCCCTGGAAAGATTTTTCTCCAAGTGCCACAAACATCAAAATCACAATATTAAAAGCACACGAATTTCTCCAGTGCAGCTGTACTTCGTGTTATGTCTAAGTGCGAGGGGCAGGCCAGATCAGCAAGAACAAGGGACGTTGTTTTTCGACCTTGTACATGTTGTGCAGACAAAACCCAAAGGGAACAGGAGAAAAGGTGAAAAGCAAAAAGGCAGACAGTTCTAATATAGCCGGGCACAAGCAGAGGCTGGAAAAACAAAGTCACAAAGTAACGTGTGCAAAAAGGCATCATGGCAGCCAGGACAATGAGGCCACAAACCACACGACACTACGGAAAGAGGGCTTAAAATTTTAGATTGTACCTCCACACACGTCTAGGTAAGATGTGACTATCCCTCATAAAGCCCTCAGAGAAGACATGTATACAGTTCTTCGTCCACATTAAGACCCATAGGTTCCATGCTGTCTAGTTCTAGAATGAGAACAACATCATAATGGGACCACTTTCGGCCCCAAACCTGTGGCACAGCGTTTTTAATTGCATATGCAATTACTCTTAATTGTTTGTCTCTTATTTCTCTTTTCATTCCTTTAAACTGCGTTCATTGTCCACTTATACGCTTGACGCTTTTTAAATCCGCATGCAAGGAAAAAGCCATTTCCTAAAATTTCTCATGTCCAAGATGGGCCATCCGAACCTCTCTTCAAGAACACGTACCAAAGCCAAATCCATCAAAAAGCAGTTTATTAAAACCCAATGCATTTCAGGCCTCTGGGGCCTTTCGTCAGGGGTAACTGAAAATGAACAATAAAACGTACTTAAATTTCTCATGCATCAATGTTTGAACACAATCTCATATTTTCTAAATTGCGCTTCTCTTCTCTGTAACTTGCGCGCATCAAATTCACAAAAAAATGTAATTCTTTTTATTTACACTATTCAGAATAACCCCCTAATGCCTGTAAACAGACTCTCTCTCTCCACTCAAAAATCTCTAATGTAACTCCCTCTTACGAAGTCAGTGATGCATATGCTGTGCCTTCGTGAAATACAACCCACAAACTTCTCTCCATTTACTATCCTGGCATATATGCACAAATCTCCCACCCTGCACTTCCTTCCCCTTGCTATAAATCAAAACCTCCCAATCTATTAATCCCCTGCATTCGTAAACCATACTTCCCGACACTCAATCACTCCATCCTCTATCTTACCACTCACCGCAGACTCACACCCTTCCATCACAAAACCCTCCTCTATCGTGCCACTCACCGCAATCTCTCGCCCTTCCATTCCGAACCTTCCACACTGTCTTTACCATCCCCTTTAAAGTTCTAGAATGAACCATGTTTCACGTTTCCGCAATACCTTTTCCCTGTCACCTCCTCTTTTCTTTTTTGGTACTTGTGCCACACAACTGTACTTCAAAGCTGTGGGATCACCCTGATAATCTTTTCAAAGTGATGGGCAACCGGGTAACTGCGGTCCTTGTGTATGATGGCAGGAATATGCTGTAGTATTCTCCTGTGTGCTGGCAATGTGGTACTACCCACAGAAATTTTAGTGCAGGGACACAGTAGGATGTACACAACAAATTTGGATTTACATGTCAGATTACCCCGTATTTTGATGACCTTATTAAATGATGTTTCTATGGATGTATAGTTTTCACCATTCTTGCATGCTTTGCACTTAAATCATTTCCTAAAGCCAACAGATTGTGTCAACCATGTTTGGGGTCTGTTTTGTTTCTCAAAATCACTTCTGACTAGATGGTCTCTCATTGACTTGGACTTCCTATAGGTAATCATAGGGCGTCTAGGGACTAGTGGGTCTTCTCTGAGGAGATGCCAATGTTGCGACATAACCTGACACACCTTCTGGTGCTCCTGATTGTATGTGGTTATAAATCTGGGTGTGGGTACAGTATTTCTTCTTTTTACGCTTGTTTGTGAGGGATCAAAAAGTGCTCTTTCCCTCTCAATTTGTCTGACTCTCCTACAGGCTACATCAAGAATATTATCAGAGTATCCTCTTTGCCTAAATCTTTTTAGCATTTCGTTTTCTGTGTTGGCATAGGACTCAGGGCTGCTACAGATTCTTTTAGCTCTATATAGTTCCCCAAAGGGGATGCTTCTGATGAGTGGTGCCGGGTGGAAACTCTTGGCATGCAATATTGTATTTCTGGCAGTAGGCTTTCTGAATATCGTGGTCTCCAGACCATTAGGACCAGTAGTAATACAGACATCCAGAAAGTCCACTGAAACGGAGCTAATATTGCCAGTAAATTTGAGATTCAGATTGTTCTCGTTCAGCTCCCTTACAAACTGTTTGGCCTCCCTATCTGTGCCCTGCCACAACACAAAGAGGTCGTCTATGTACCTTAGCCATAAAGTGGTATGTTGCAGCCAGTGTTCCATATCCTTACCGCCGAGCACCTGTTCCTCCCACCAGCCCATGTGAAGATTTGGATAGCTGGGGGCGAAACAGGTGCCCATGAACAATATGGGAAAAGTGCAGAACCCACTGGAGGGAAACAATTTGAACAAAAGCACTTCAGGACCCAGCATGCAACATTTGTTGGACTCACCTGCTAAGCCCACTGGGGGCAATTTAAACAAATCACATGCAGAGGGAAGTGCTTTTTAAACAACACAGCACAATCTCTTTACATGCCTGTGAACAAGGAGCTGCTGCTCCGAAATGCATAAGGCTCAAGAATTAACTCCAAATGGAAAATGCTCACTTCGTCTTCATAAAGAATCAATAGAATTCACCTGCCTTTGTGTGTGTATTCGAATGGCGGATAAATTGTAAGCATTTTTTTCACGGCAGTCCAGCCGGGAAGACTGCACCGCCCCACAATTGAACAGGGGGCCACAGGACATGGAAATGTTCTGAGTCTGTCAGTGGAAAGACATATAGACAAACTCTACAAAAACTTTTCATCTGGGAGGCCCACTGAAGGGCTAGGAAAAAGTATGAACAATATGGGAAAAGCGCAGAACCCACTGGAGGGAAACAATTTGTACAAAAGCACTACAGGGCCCAGCATGCAACATTTGTTGGACTCACCTGCAAAGCCCACTGGGGGCAATTTAAATGAATCACATGCAGAGGGAAGTGTTTTTTTTTTATATATAATCTTTTTTATTAGTTCGATTCGCAGTTATGCATACAGTTGTAATCAACATTTCAGCAAGCATTTAATACAGCAATACATTAGCATGGGGAGAAGGTCACTTCTACATCTTATCCATTGCTCGATTTCTATTTCACCTCATCTCAAGCTCTAACATTGGGGAAATACAGTTAGTCCCTCGATAGACGTTCCACTTGCCCCATTTTTTATCCCACTTCTTTGGGCATCCCCGGGTTATAAAGACTTCCTTATCTGCAATCATACATTTATCAACTTCCTTCAACCATGCCTGCGTGGTCGGAGGACTTGCCACCCCCCATCCTCTAGCTATTTCTCTTTTGACTAGGGTGTACCCCAGCGTGGCTAGTTGTTGTTCCACCTCTGTGAGATCTGTTGCCGCCCACACATTGAGTAGACCCAGCCCTGGTGTAAGAGTCAGTGTCTTTCCCAAAGCGGCTTGGATATGAGTCGTGGCCCCCTCCCATATGTGTAGAAGCCGCGGGCAATCCCATATCGTATGATAAAAGGTAGCAGTGTGGCCGCAGCCTCTAAGACAAAGTGGATCAGCTCTGGCCCCTATCTTTGCCAATGTCACTCCCGTTAAATATGACCTATGGAGGATTTTGAATTGTATCAGCCTGAAACGGAGGGTGATGGCCGCCTCCCTGGGAGACATCAGGGCAGCCTGCCAGTCCTCATCGTCAAGAGATCCCAGGTCTTTTTCCCACTGCTCCTTAAGCTTATGTAGCGTGTCAGGTATGTTATTGCACAATTTTTTATATTTCAATGAAATGGCTTTAGAATGTAGTGGTCCATCTAGTAATCGATCCTCTAATGGTGATGACTCTGGTATCTCTGTGGGGTCTGGAAGAGCTGTTGTGAGGGCATGCCGGATTTGCATATATCTAAATTGTTCCCCCTGCGCCATCTTGCATTGGTCCTGAAGCTCCTTAAAGCTGAGGATCGACCCTTTTTTAACCATGTCTCCGACCACAGATATCCCGATGGTGTCCCACTTATCAAAGCCAGGTTGCTGGCAGAGAGAACCCAACTTTTGGGCATACCAAAGTGGCGTTGCTTTTCTGAGGACTTTTGACCATCCTAGCCGGGAGTTAGCCTGATGCCAGATAGCTACAGTATGGGAAGAGAGGCCCAAAATATCGCCCTCTCTTCACTTTAGAGTAAAGCGCTCCCAAGTAGCCAGATCGTCCGGTCTGGTATCTGTCAAGCATGTATGCAGGATCATTGAGAGAGCGGTATATCCACTGGTTTATCACCACTAGTTGCGAGGCCCAGTAATAAGGTTTAAGGTCTGGGAGAGCTATTCCTCCATCGAACCAGCCTTTCGTCAGCTTTTTGGTGGCAATGCGGGGGGCCCTTCCATCCCAGAGCAGAGTCCTGACCTCACCCTCTACCGCTGAAAAATACTTGTCTGGAACCTGATATGGACAATTCTGGAGGATATATAGAAAGCGGGGAAGTGCCAGCATCTTGAACAAGGCAGCACGACCCACCAGCGACAGGGGCAAGGATCTCCAATGTTTAACGTCTGTTTTGAGCCGGGCCAGTGGGGGGGCCAGGTTGCAATCATAAAAAAGGGTAGGGTCCGACGTAGCAAAGATTCCTAAGTATCGAAATCCCTCGACGGCCACCTCGATTGTACAATTTGGCGGGAGACGGGGGACCTGCCCCCGGAGCACAAACAATACAGATTTGCTCCAGTTTATTTGGTAGCCCGAGTATTTCCCAAAGTTCGTGAAGATGTTCAGAACACCACGGATGGATTTATATGGAGAGGCTAGGTACAGCAAGATGTCATCTGCGTACAGGGATATTCGATCTTCCTGACCCTCTGCCCATTTCAGGCCCCTCACCATCACCGCCTGGCGAATCCAGGCGGCCAATGGTTCTAATATCAGTGAGAATATCATCGGGGACAGAGGACAGCCCTGCCTGGTTCCCCTTCGCAGTGTGAATATTCGTGAGGTATAGTTATTGACCCTCACTTGGCCCTGTATATCTGTGTACAGTAGTTTAATCCATCCTAGAAAGTTTGGGCCAAATCCCATCCTCACCAGGACTTCGAAGAGGTATGGCCATTCTATGGAATCAAACGCCATGGAGGCATCTAGAGATAGCACCACAGCGTCTTCCTCCAGGAACGCCCTCCGCGCCAGCACGTTGTTAAGTCTGCGGATGTTTAATGCAGTATTTCTCCCTGGCATAAACCCAGACTGGTCAGGATGTACCAGTGATGAGATAACCGGTGCCAGTCGGGTGGCGAGAACTTTGGCTAGGATCTTAGCTTCCGCGTTGATCAGCGAAATCGGTCGGTAGGAACCGCACTGGTCACCAGGGTTCCCTGGCTTACGGATTACAACTATTGATGCTATTCGCTGATCACTAGGCAGCTTCCCTTGCTTATAGCTTTCATTATACATGGCGCGTAAATGAGGGGCAACATGGGAGGCTGCGACTTTTAAGAATTCAATGGGGATCCCGTTGGGCCCCATGGCCTTCCCAGATTGGATTTGGCTTATAGCCTTTTGAATCTCTACATCCGTCAATTCCCCCTCCAGAGTTTCTTTGTCCGTTTCGGAGAGAGTCATCACATTGCTATCAGCAAGGATTTGGCGAGAGTCCTCCGCAGTATATGTAGTGGAGGGAGAGTCGATCTGCTCTAAGTGACTAGCAAAAGCCTCCGCTATATCCTTAGGGCGTGTAATGGTATTACCGTCGGGCATGCTCAGACCGGCCACCCACCTCTCCCCTTGTTCTCTCCTCTCTAACCAGGCCAGCGTCTTTCCAGCCCTGTCTCCGAGTTCATATAGACGGTGTTGCATATGGAGGTGTCTGGTCAACATTTGTTCCCGTGCCTTGATCTTATACTCCTCTTGTTTCATTGCCAGGCGATGCAACGTGTCGTCCGAGGGCGTATTGGTATTGTCGAGCTCAAGTTGGCGAAGCTCGTCTTCCAATTGGGCAAACTGGCTATGTTTTTTTTGGATGTAACCCACCTTTAGAGACAGTGCATGCCCCTTTAAGACCACTTTAAAGGCCTCCCACAGAGTTTGTGCTGATATTACCGAGCCGACATTTTCGGTGAAATAGTTACAGGTTTGCTGACAGAGTTCTGTTTTTATGTCCGGAATTTTCAACAACCATGGGTTTAGAACTATAGTGGATCGTGGCTGCCTCTCCCATTGTGTAAGTTCAATTATAACCGGTGAATGATCCGAGATGCCTCTCGGCAGGACATGGGGATTTTGAAAATTGCTAATGGAGGCTGCGTATGTTAAAAAGTAGTCAATACGAGATGAGCTCCTATGTGCATTTGAGTAGTAGGTGTATTGGATATCTCTGAGTTTCAAGGTGCGCCATACATCTGTTAGACCCATGGCTGTAGTGAATTCTTTCATTTGCACATTGGGACGTGTCCCCGCCCGCCGGGGGTATCTATCTGTATCGTCATCCATGGTCATGTTGTAATCCCCTCCCAGGACCAGAGTGCCCACCGGAAGGTCGGTCAGTATTTTGCCAAGAGCTGTCAGTGCTTCCTTACCCAGCGCAGGAGGTAGGTATACTGAAACTATATTAAGTGCTCTCCCTTCCCATTGGGCCTCTAGGACAGCAAATCTACCCCCTGGATCTGCCCAGGTACGCTTTACAATAATGGCTAGGTTTTTCTTGACAAGAATCCCAGTTCCCCTGGATCCCGTGGTGAAGTCAGCGTGCACCAGGAGTTTGTAACCCCATCGTGTGAGGGCTTTACTTTTGTTTCCAGTCATGTGGGTCTCCTGCAACAGCACTATGTCCGGGGCCTGTCTCTTCAGGTATTGTTGGACAATACCTCTTTTAATTTTATCACCCAGTCCGTTTACGTTCCAGGTGAGTATTGAAATCGATGAGTCCATTCTACCCCCCATCATCCGACACATTGACAGTAACAGTGCGACAGTTTAACAGAAGTGTATGATTGACAATTCCCCTTTCTAGTATAAGCAAGGCGTGACCTGATTCTTCCTCCCAACAATTAAGAGCAAGTGTAAGCACTGTATATGGCAGTATGCATAGATTACTTTGTAAGTCAAACTTTCCTAAAAACCATAATCCCCCATCCCTCCACCCCCTCACCACCCCCTCCCTGCCTCCCTGCCCGTGGATTTCGAACTACCCACTCCCCAACTAGGCAGAGTGCCTCTACCCCGTTCAAAAATACCAAAAGGTGTGGGTTTGCGGTCCCCCCATCCCCCCTACAGCTATTGGCGGTATACCTCCGTTCTCTTCGCTCCCAGCCTGATCTTGTGATAACAAACTAATACATTACATAAGTGAGTCATTACAAACGGTAATAGTGATGCGGCAAGTGTCCTCCGGACCAGTAAGTCACTATTATAATAGGAACGTTCTCACCAATGTCCTGCATGGAGGTAGAGTTCTCTGCAGTTCTCATCGCCTACACGGCTGTACCCCCGAAGTTGCAGCTAATTGTTCTTGGCACCAGCGGGGTCCTCATCTGAAAGAGCCCCACCGTTCTCTTTATACTTCCTTGGCCCTGCGTTTCGGACTCGGCGATGGCCATCGACTCTTCGCCACCCCTCCAACCACTCCCACGTGGCCTCCGGCGAGGCAAAGAACCACGTTTTCCAGTCTGATTCCACCCTGAGTTTCGCCGGAAACAACATGGCGTATTTTACTTCTCGGTCCCGAAGCTCCTTCTTCACTGCTTGAAAACTTCGCCGCTGGGCCTGGACCTTAGCCGTGAAATCCGGGAAGAACGTTATTTCGCTGTTTTCCACCTTGAGTGGGGGCCCTGCCCGTGCCGTTTGCAGAATGATGTCTCTGTCTCTATAGTTAAATACGCGGGCTATTAGTGGTCTTGGTGGGGCGCCGGGCTTCGGCCTCCCTCCCGGGACTCTATGTGCTCTTTCAATGGAGAAGTATTTGGAGAGACTTTTGGGCTGTAGATGTTTCACTATGATGTCCTCCACGAAGAGATCCGCTGCTGGCCCCTCAGCCCGTTCCGGCACACCTAAAATGCGGATGTTATTTCTGCGGGCCCTTCCTTCATAGTCATCCAGCTGTTGCGCCATCCTCACATGTTGGCTCTGGAGCTCGGTAACCTGGGTTTGGAGTTGCGCCGTGTCGTCCTGCAGTGATGATGTGACTATTTTGAGGTCTTTGACTTTATCGTCCATTTTACGAAAGTCCGCTCGCAGTAGGGATACTTCGGTGGTAACGGAGTCGAGGGAGGACCGCACTCCGCCAATTGCTTCTAGCACGTCTTGTATGGTAGGCTCTGACTGCGGTCCCGGCTCTTTTTGTGACCCCTGCTCTTCCGTTCGCTGCATCTCTCGGTCGTCTCCGGCCTTATTCCATGCGAACTTTGTGAGTTTGCCCTGTACACTCGCTTTTGGTCCCCTTCCCGTCGCCATGGCGGGTTCTACCACAGAGGAGGATGTGAAAGGCAAGGGGCGCCGGCCGGAGGTCGCCAGTCACCCGGGCGATCAAGGCAGCACTGCCGCAGGCCCCTCGTCCGTTGTTGCTAGGGCTATCCTGCAGGAACCCTGCTATCACTTCAATAGTGGGGTCTGTTAGGCAGGCGGCAGGTGCGTGTCCACAGTGTGGCTGGGCTCAATCAGTAAGCAGCGCCTCCCACGGTCCGCCGGGCGTGGATCTCTCAGGTCTTCGGCACTTCATAACAGGAGGGTCTACCAGTCTATTGTAAACACTACCGCAACGTCAGGTTTCCTAAGGGCATCAGTTCTGGTACCAGCAGCGCAGTCCCGGACCTCAAAGGGACAGTAGCACCCTAATCGTTCGCATTGCCGAGGTATAGCTTCTTCCGCTGAGGTTACTCCCGATGCCCCCAGGGACCAGAGGGGTGTAGGCTGGTTATCTCCGTCCTGCTATTCTGGAGGGTGCAGTGTTCGTAGTTGTTTCACTCACAGGAATAGGTTGGGGGGGGACCCAGATCACAGTCTGCCAGTGGGTCCTGGACTCACCGTATCTTTCCTGCAGCCCACCGTCTACGGATCCCCGCCAAAGGCACCAGCGAGGCCAAGTCACACCGGGGCCCAGGTCTCCGGCCACAGCGCGGGAGGCTCCACTCCTCCCCCGCCCACGGTGGATTGCGGCCCGCCAAGCCACCGGCAGTCCCCCCGGGGCACCCGGGGATACACGGCCGTCCCTGCCACCGGCAACGTCCATCCAGGCTTCGCTCCCTGGCCGCCACGCTGGCCGTATCCTACCTTCGCTTCAGCCCGCGAAGAGCAGCTCACTCCTGTGTCTACGCCTGGGTCCAAGGCAGAGTCCCTCGCTGCAGGCCTTCCAGGCCCCAAGACCGGGCCTCGAGTATCAGCTCCCCTCGGCGAGACCGGCACCGCTTCACCTGCACGTCGCCCCCGCCACCTCTCAGGCTCCGGTTTCCACTGCCGCAAGACGCCCAGTCGACCAGGGGAGTCCCCGCCGGCCAGCGGGCGGCAAACCTCGCCGGCCGTGCAAGTATTACACCCCGGGGTCACCAGGCCACCATTGTCGTCGTCGTCGTCCGTCGTCCTCCGTCCGCCGCACTGCCACCCCGGATTATAGACTCCCAGGGGGGGGCCAGGGCAGCTCTCGGGCTGGAGAGCGTCTTCTCGCCTGTTTTGCTGCCGATTTGAGGTCAGGATGATGTCGGATATGTTACGAGGGATGCGGAGCTCTTCTAGCCAGCCGCCATTCCCTTCGGCTGCTAGCCACGCCCCCTTGAGGGAAGTGTTTTTTAAACAACACTGTGCAATCTCTTTACACGCCTGTGAACAAGGAGCTGCTGCTCCGAAACGTGTAAGGCTCAAGAATTAATTCCAAATGGAAAATGCTCACTTCGTCTTAATTAGGAATCAGTGGAATTCACCTGCCTTTATGTGCGTCTTTGAATGGAGGAATTGAACAGGGGGCAACAGGACATGGAAATGTTCGGAGTCTGTCAGTGGAAAGGCAGATAGACATAAACTCTTTGAACATTTTTCATCTGGGAGGCCCACTGGAAACAGTATGAACAATATGGGAAAAGCGCAGAACCCACTGGAGGGAAACAATTTGTACAAAAGCACTACAGGACCCAGCATGCAACATTTGTTGGACTCACCTGCAAAGCCCACTGGGAGCAATGTAAACGAATCACATGCAGAGGGAAGTGCTTATTAAACAACACTGCGCAATCTCTTTACATGCCTGTGAACAAGGAGCTGCTGCTCCGAAACGTGTAAGGCTCAAGAATTAATTCCAAATGGAAAATGCTCACTTCGTCTTATAAAAGAATCAATGGAATTCACCTATATATATGTATGTTACTGGCTGTCGCCAGTAGGAAGTTATATTTAGGACCTAGTTTCCATACGAAAAGCGTTTATTGACTTGTTTATATCTTTAGCACCACTTGATGAATCTTCATGAAATTTTCCCAAAAAAGTGTGCCGGTGAGTCTTATTGAGCATGGAAAGTTTCGGGGTGATCCATCAAGCAGGGCTCCAGAAAAAGGGAGGTCCAAAAAGTTTATTTCCCATGCTAATTCCAGTAGAGATTTTAGACACCACTACAGCACAAACCGCTGCACAGAATTACTCCAAATTTGGAAGAAAGGTAGCTCTTGGTCCAGAATGCACCCTGTTATTATTTGGTGCAAATCCATTCAGTCGTTTTGGAGATATAAAAGAAAATCCAAATTTGCATATCTACGGTCGCAAATACTTTGCGATGAATTGCGGATGCACGTGCATACAGGAATGCTGTGATTGGCTAACCACAACCTTTGCAGAAAGTTGGCTAACCACAACCTGTGCAGAAAGTTGCAACCGCCATTTTCAGTAACAGGAAATAATCCCCAGGGGATGAAACTAAAGATAAAAAGTGGTATAAGGGGTCAGGGTAGAGGAACCCTGACCCCATAACTGCTATATAGGGGTGTTTCAGAGGCCCTTTATGTGTAAAATTTGTTGGAAAATGTTTTTTTTCCAATGTGGGATATTCGCATATTCGTCGCGACGCTCAACGCGGCCCCCTCGTGTAAGATTGTGATGAATTTGCTAATATTGTTCCAATTTTTTTTTAAAGTACATTCATACCCACTCACAGACACACTTAGACACTCACAGACCCACTCACAGACTCATGCACCCACTCACATACCAACTCAGACACTCATATACCTACTCACAGACCCACGTAGAGACCCATGCACCCACTCAGACACTCAGCACCCACTCACAGACCAATTCAGGCACTCACACAATCACTCACAGACACACTCACACAATCCACTCACAGACCCACTCAAACACTCACACACAGTCAAAGACCCACTCAGAGACTCATACACTCACTCACAGACTTACTCAGAGACTCATGTACCCACTCTCAGACCCACTCAGACACTCATGCACCCACTCACAGGCCCACTCAGACACTCACACATCCACTCAGAGACTCAGGTATCCACTCACTGACCCACTCAGAGACTCAAGCACCCACTCAAATACTGACTCAGACACTCATGCACCCACTGACAGATACACTCAGAGACCCATGCACCCACTCATAAAGTCACACATCCACTCACGAGACCCACTCAGACACTCACACACCCACTCACTTACAAACCCACTCAGAGACTCATGCATCCACTCACAGACCTACTCAGAGACTCAAGCACTCACTCAAATACCCACTCAGGCACTCATTTGCCCACTGACAGACCCGCTCAGATACTCATGCACCCACTTAAATATCCACTCAGACACTCATGCACCCACTGACAGACCCACTCAGGGACTCATACACCCATTCACAGACCCACTCAGACACTCACACACCTACTCACAGACCCACTCAGAGACTCACGCACCCACTCACAGACCCACTCAGACACTCATGCACCCACTCACAGACCCACTCTGAGACTCATGTACCTACTTACTGACTCAGTCAGAGACTCATGCACCCACTGACAGACCCACTCAGACTCTCATGCACCTACTCACAGGGCCAATCAGATACTCATGCACCCACTCACAGACCCACTCAAACACTTATGAATCCACTCACTGACCCACTCAGACACTCACACACCCACTCACAGACCCACTCAGAGACCCACTCAGAGATTCATGCACCCACTGACAGACCTACTCAGAGACTCATACACCCACTTACAGACCTACTCAGAGATTCATGCATCCACTCACAGACCAACTCAGAGACTCAAGCACCCACTCAAATACCCACTCAGACACTCATGCACCCACTGACAGACTGATTCAGACTCATGCACCCACTCACAGACCCACTCAGAGACTCACATACCTACTCACAGACCCACTCAGACACTCACATACCCAGTCACAGACCCACTCAGAGACTCATGCACCCAATCACAGACCAACTCAGATACTCATGCATCCACTTACAAACCCACTCAGAGACTCACACACCAATGCACAAACCCAGTCAGAGATGCATCCACCCACTCACAGACCCACTCAGAGACTCATGCACCTACTCACAGACCCACTCAGAGACTCATGTATCCACTGAAGGTCCACTTAGCGAGTCATTCACCCACTGGCAGACCCACTCAGAGACTCAAGCACCAACTCACAGACCCACTCAGACACTCATATACCCACTCACACACCCATTCACACACTAACACACCCAGTCAGATGCACAGAGTCACTTATCTAGTTGTGAATTTTAAATGTGCTGGTGTCTGTTGAATGTCTGCTTTGTTTCGCGTATTCGTGAATTTAAAACAAAACTTTCAAAAAGAGATTTAAAATGAAAATTAACCAGTGTTTGGGAAATAGGGTAGCTCTGAGAAGAGCCTTTGTGTTTATTGTGTGTAGATGATAACTACACATAAAACAGGATGCAGTGTTTTAAGTTGCAGAGGAACACCCTGTTGCCTTTCTCTGTGAGGTAAACTCTATCACTTCTATACCTATTCTCCATGTCAATGCGCAAGTTGTTGTTGTAGATAGAGCCCATATTATGGTCTCTGAGGAATGCAGAAACAGTTTTATTGACATGTTTCCTGGCTTTGTCTATCTATGAAAAGAACTCGTTTTGACCACTTCCATTTCTAATTTTGGCATATGTTGGAGAATACCAAGACAGTCTGAGGGAAAAGTACCATCAGTTGAGCAAAGGTATTCTTCATTAGAATTTCCAGTCCTACCCCAGTAAGTGTGCCAAGGTCATTGCCACCACAGTGCACAATAATGAGGTCAGGGTATTGACAATCCGCAATGTTTTTTTACCAAAGGCATCAATTGATGCCACTTTAACCATCTCCGGCCAATCCAAGTAATGTTCACATTAGCCAAACCCAAGTCCCTGCCAATGCCACTTTTTCTAGCACACTCTCTAGTCTAAAACACAAAGCTGTGACCCACAATCCACACTCTAACCATTTTGAAGGCAAGGAGGAGTAGCACACAGGAGAAGACTGGAGAAGAAGGAGACAGTTTTCAAAATGAAAGGCGGTTAAAATGGAGGACAGGACCTGTTTTAAAAAAAGACATATTTGATTGAATGGTGTAAATATGCAGGTAGTTAAAATTAGGAAGTGATTTTCAAGAAAAGTAAGTATATCTGTGATTGGCTCTGGTGAAAATAAAAAAATGTAATGCAATCTTGAATATGCTTTTAATTCGAAGCAGTCAACCACACCTCCTGCAGTTGAGTTGGAAAGTAATGTGCTGCTTCAAGAATGTGTTGTGAACTTGTGACCTACTGGTTCCTGATGGTTTTCTAAAGGGGGTTACTATGGAAACTGTGCCAAGAGAGTTTGGGGGGAAAGGTCATTAAACAGACTGTAGTCTGTTATAATTATAGTAGTTTACACTCATTATTTATTAAGGAGAGTTTATTTTCTTAGTGGCATGTATGTAACAAATATTAGGGCAGTTGCAAAGTATGAAGAGTACAAAGCTAAATATGTTTTTGGACTCCCATAGTTATTCATGAATTTGTCGCAAAGTTACACGAGGGCCCACGCTGAGGGTCGCGAAGAATTCACGAATACGCCCAAAAACTCTACCACATTGGGCTTCTTTACTGGAGTGCAAGAAAGGGTTAAGAAACACTGACCATTTAGATGTGGGTTAAGAAAAGTAAAATATGAAAGAGATGCTTTGATTTGCTATCTTTGACAGTATTACTGAGAGCAGAGTTGTAAAAGTTGCCATTAATGGTTGCTTTGTATGAGAGTGGTGTGCCATTCTTATGGTTAGTTTTTACATTCACACTGAGCCTCCAGTCTAACTGAGAGCATAAAAAAAACTTGATCAACCAACTCAATTTACAGGTATGTGAACTACAGTGTAGTTTAAAAAAAATATGATTTTAAAGACGTGTCTCAAAGTGTGTATGACATATACATAATTTTTGTGAGTGCATGAGAGAATCAGTGAGTGGGTGTTTGAGTGTTTTTTGGTTTTATGAATGTGTGTGTGTCTCTATAGGTGTGTGAGTGAGTATGTGACAGTCTGAAAATAGGTGTGTGAGAAGTCCTTTAATCATATGTTGTTCTGGAACTGTAGAGTGTGTGTGTGTTGTTTTACTGCATGGTCAAGTTGGCATTAAAAACTCCTCGCTGAGCTTCAATCTTCTGTTTTACTACATACTACTTACCCCTTAAGTAGACTGTAGGTAAGTCATAGGGCAGGGTGTTATGTGCTTAGAGTGTAAGATGTGCATTTTAAAGCCTGACTCACATGGGTAGTTTGAGACCCCTAGGCAAAGTTAAATATGCAGTCTTTCACCCATCCTGCAAGTTATATACCAAGAGTCTCCAACATTTTCTGTAATAAGAGCTACTTATGTTCCATGAAAATCCTCCTGAGCTACTAATATTTGTACAGAAGTAATAGTAACCACATCTGACAAGATTACAGAAGTGTCCACCACATGCAAAACTACCAGCAGTGATCACCTCAGTGCATGAGGCTCGATTGCCAGGGGCAATGTAAGAATGTTTTGTCAATGTGCAATGCCTCAACATGGACAATACACACAGCTGTTGCAGCAATGTCCCAAGCACCAAGTTAAATAATATTAGTAATAGTCTCAAATATCAGCTTTAAATAGATTTTAGAAATCAGCTTATGAAATCTGAGAATATATGCATTTTCCTTTTGAATATGTGCTTTTCATATTTGGTATTAGATGTATTAATTCAACGAAGCAAAACTTCTAATTTAGTTCACTTGGCTTCAAACAAGTGAGCTACTTGTAGGTAGCTGGAGAGCCACCAGTAGCTCATGAACTACTCTTTGGAGAAGCCTGTTATACACATATGTACAAAAGTAGAGTTACTCACCTTGCCTGTAAGATAGAGACAGAGGCATGTAAATATTCAGTGACCTACCCATGCAGCTCTTATGTATGCAGCAGTAACAAATTCAGTTGCATACACATTTATATAACCCAACAGTCAGTAATAGAGGCAGTAAGTGATATATACAGCCACATATATAGACATAAAGACATTGTAACTTAGTTACTTTCACTTCCAGTGGCACAGCCAGAGAGGGACTGATACACTTATTTAGATGTGTATTGAAGTACTGATACTCCTAGTCACTTATCCAGGCTAGTAGACCTTTAAATATGTGGCCTGCCTGCATTTGCAGAGGCTGTGTATGCAGTTTGACTACCAGGTTCAATTGGCATTTTAAACTACTTAACTGCTTACCACCCATACTGTGACTCATATACTTATTACTAAAAGCATAGAGGCACTCACCCACACAGTCAAACAGAGACAGAAGAACATACACATTCAGACACATGCCCATACAGCACTTATGTATGCAGCAGTAACAGAGCCAGTTGAACACAGTTAGATACCCCAGTGCTCACTAATACAGCCAGTAAGCAGTCCATACAGCCAGTTACATATATAGAGAGACCCATAGAGATACTAAGACAGTGGTCATATAACAACATAGTCACTTACACATCCAGTGACACACCCAGAGAGGGACTGATATACTTATTTAGATATGTAGTGAAGTAGTGATACTTCTAAACACCCATGCAGACAAGCAGCTCTCAAAATATGTGTTGGGCCTGCTACTGCAGAGCCAGTGAGTACAGTTTTATTGCAGGTCGAGCTGACATTTGAAACTCCTTGTCAAGCTTTAAACTTACCTTCTACCAAAAATAAGTCACCCCTAAGGTAGGGTGTATGTAGGCCATAGGGCAGGATGCTATGTGCTTACGTGGTAAAACATTGTTTATTGTGTACAAGAAAAAAGCTGAGAACAGAAAAAAAGGGAAAATGAAATATTTTAATATAATGTGATCTATTATTACAGCATAAGCACTGTGTACTGTTTTGTTTCTGGAATTTTGTAAATGTAAAACTAACTTATATTTATGTTCTTTTTCAACATTGCTTACAGTGGTGCCTCTTTAGCTGTTTCAACATACTTGTTGTGCCACACTAATATTTCTAAGATGTACCACTGGAGAGGACCTTGTCACACAAAGAACACTTCACATGCTTTGCCACCACTTTCCTTTGCTGGAGGGAATGGTGAAAAACTCCCATGCAATTGTTTGCCACTTTGCTGAGGATTGCTCCTCCAAAGAACTGTGTTCAACAGGATGTGTCAATTGATCTTCACTTCTACCAGAAGCCATTTTAATATCAAATTTTGGAAAACGTAGAAAAATGTAATTTTGAAAAGAAAGAGAGCAGGGGCTCAAATGAGAAAATATTTTTTTTTACAATCTTTATGATTGTTTTTTCCCCACTGTTCAAGGATGAAACTTTATACAGTACATTGATTATGGTGTACATGTCCACAATCTGAGAACAGTAAAAAAAGAGAACAAAATGCTTTACTATTATGTGAAATACTATTGCAGAATAAGAAATGCCTACTGTTTGGTTTATTGTATGAACTTATGCATTGCAGAAACTAAAAGTGTACCATGGAATTTTGCAAAATGTAATACTAACTTATATTTATGTTCTTTATGTTTTTAAACGAATTGATGCCACCATCTATTGGAGTAAAGTAATTTCCTATTGACTTCTTTCTCTGTAGTTCTACAAACTAACATTGTCAAGGTATACACCAAAGTACGGTGTCATAGAGCCACTGAAACATCCAGACACACACTGATAGAGCCACTCATACATCCAGTCACTCACCAATTCAGCCACTCACACACATACTAACTCACAGAGACAGTCAATAACACACCACAGGGCATATTCACAAGGAGCTATCGCCGAATTAACGGCACTTTATCGCAGCCAAAGTCGTGATAAATTTACCCCCCCATTCACAAGCCGGTGTAAACAGCCCACAGCACCAGTTTACCCGCGATAGCAGCCACAAAAAACATCGCCACAGAGGACCCCCGCAAATATCGCTAATGAGATGCAGAGTAGGCGTTCCCGTGACAAAAGCCGAGACAACATCACACCTCAACATTCACAACGACCAGCCAAATCGGCGATAAGAACACAAAACAGGCGATAAGGCGTGTTAGCACCAGGAAATTTACACCTGCTCTGACCTGGTGTAAAGTCGGACGGCAGCCAGCAGCACAAAAGGGAGCACAGCCCAGGGCCACATCCGAAGGGCAACAGATGCCATGGAGCCACCCATCATGCGGCACGGACACCCAAGAGGGCCACAACAACCACCTCCACCACCCCAGGACCCCAACCCACACCCGGAACACCCCCCCCCCCGGACCACCACAGACGCAGCGCAGACAAAGACAGCTGAACCCCAGGAAACGTACCAGCCGCACAGACCCTACATCTGACAATGTCACCGTCCACTATAGGCTGAAAGGGACAACCAACCTACACATCCTGACCATCATCACCTAACAGGCCTACGGCACCAACACAGCGGACAACCAACATCCCACCCCACACAAAGCTGATGGCGTGGTTGCACCTGTTGACCCCTGGAACCCCCCAACCAACACCCGCCAGAGTTGGAGGAGTCTCACAGCCAGCCACATCCAAGTCCCCCACACCTGTCCTGGACATCATTCACCATCACCCTGGTACCCCAATCCCCATACGTACAACACAATGCTCAGGATCCGCTGGAGACCAAGCAAGGACCATACGCCCAAGCAGGATGCACGCACGTGTTGGGGGCAATACACAGGACACATGTACTACCTGTGCCCCCTGGTGACACAGCGCACAATCACTGCAACAGGAAGCACACGTCTCACACCAATGTGCAGGCAACAACAGAACACCGTGGAACACCCAACAATGTCGCCTTCAAATGCACAGCCAGTGTGCATGATACCTTCATCCTCCGACAGTCCATCATCAACCAGCGTTCCCAGGATGGCAACAAGGGAAATGCACAGCCCCTTGGCAATATACAAATGAACACCCCACACACCTCAACTCCACAACCATGCAACTCACAACGCTGGCAATGCACACGTCACAAAATCACATACAACAGGCACAACAATATGCCCACCCACCAGACACGACAGAACAACTTACAATGTCCACATGGGCAAGCCCTGAACATGAGCCAGCAATGGCATGGCACCTCAGCCACATAATAGCCGAATGTGGGGAGAGGTGGCAACCAGGCATGTGTGAAGGATGCAGTAGAACCCTGATTGGGAAAGTACACAATGCCAAGAGTGCCGGAGATGTGCTGGACACCTCGCAGTATGCAGAACACACCCATATCCATGGCGACATGCACCGCTTGTGTATGGAGTGTAGTGGGCAGTGGACACCACCATGTCACCCCAGCCAGTGGGGGACCTCGTGGAAATGTTGCCTGTTACGCCCCCCCTAAGCGTCAGCGGAGTGGGATGGCCCGGCGTACGCCACGCCAGCGTAGGGGTGTGAATAAAAAGCACATAGGCCTGGGCATGGTCCTCTTCCCGAAAGACCCACATCTCTGCCAGGGCGGTGCCTCCCAACTCGCCACGAGGCCGACGCCATCCTCGTGAGCGGAGTTGCCTGCGATGCCGTGCGCCTGCCGGACCCAGGCACGCTGGACCACGAACCTGTCAGGCCAGCCCCTGCGCAGCCAGGCTACACTGATCACCTTCCGACACCGGCGTGTGTCAAGGAGGGCCCACGACGTGCTGGCGCAAGCCCCAAGCCCGAGGCCCGAGACCTTGGCAGCCACCTCAGACCATCACGGCCTCCACGACACAGGCCCGCTTTATTCCTTTTTCGTTGACGTACTCCACTGCCGCCCCTGGACTACTCTTCGGACCAGTAGGTCCCATATGTGAAACTGTGTCCTCAGTCATGAATGGCAGTGACCCCAAATCCGGGCCAGCGGCCACAGCACCAGACCCCCCGATCAGTGAGGCATAGTTCCATATGGGCATCTTGCGACACATGGTGCCACTAACCCTGTTCAACGTCAGCCGGCTACACGTGGTGCCACTAACCCTGTTCAACGCCGGCTACACGTGGTGCCACTAACCCTGTTCAACGCCAGCCTGCTACTCGTGATGCCACTAACCCTGTTCAACGTCAGCCTGCTACACATGGATGAGGGACCAGGACTACCCTGCTGACCAGTAGGTCACACATCCAGCACCTAGTCGCAAAGCACGAATGGCGGAGTCCACACCAGTGGTTGCACGGAGAGGTGTAAGAGGAAGATGCGGCTCAGTCCGGACGAATGCCGGGTCACGTACATGGAGGTGACCTTAACACATGGTGCCACTGAACCTGAACTACGCAGGCCTTGAGGCCATCCAACCTATGCTGGAGACACTCTGTGAATGGGCCGTGGTGACCGCTGCCTCAGGCCTACACCACAGTCAGGTAGGTCACGCATTTGGAACTGAGTCTTGATTACACCATGGCAGTAAACATTATTTAAGGCAGAGAACAATTCACAATACACCCTCCGATGTGGTGGCAACAAGTCTGTGCATGGCATCACAACCACACGTGTCTGTGGGCCTACGCGGACCACTGCCCTCGGCCTACGCTGCGCACGAGTGGGATCACAGATTTGGAACTGAACATCGGTAATTCAAAAGGCAGAATACATTTCTTCGAACGCACGGAGGGGCGTAAGAGGATGACACATTGCAGACCGGAGGGAACAGGATCAGCGTCACGGAGGTGATTGAACACTACCGACAACTGCCACTGTGTCACTAACTCTGTGCCTCGCGAGCCAATGACCCGTGGCTGTGGGCCACTGCTGACCGCTGCCTCCAGCCTACACTGCAGTCCAGTAGGTCACAGAGCCTTGATTTGGCATTCTTGGAGTTCACATATGTGTACCGGCATCATCGCAGACTGCATCCCCTCACAGCACCTGTGCCACTAGGTTTGTTCCCCGACATTCATGGACACTCACTGGTCGTACAAAGGTGGCGTTTGTGTCTATGGACTAGGGGCTAGTTTTCATCATCATGTAGCTGATCCCGAATTGTTGGTGCAAACGACGGTTGCGCTTTCCACTCCTCCATTTGCTGCTTCCAGATAACATCCCGACGGTTGCGCTTTCCACTCCTCCATTTGCTGCTTCCAGATAACATCAGACCTTCCGCATCATGCCCTGGAGGACACCTTCCACTGTCCCCCGAAACACTTCGCAACATACACCTTGGACATTGATGGGGACCCGCTCAGGTCGCATGGCCCATCTGACTGCACCGCAAGTCACCGTCCCGTGGCTGGGTGCCTGTGCCGGCCGCAGTGCATCCGGGGCCACTAACTCTGTGCTGCTCAGGCCTGGGACCCCTTCTTCTGAGACATTGAATGGCCTCTGTAGCGATGGTCTTGGGGTCATCAATGCCATGTGTCTGTGGCCCTGGCTGTCCGCCTCCCCCGGCCCCATCTGCGGGCCACCAGGGCCCACACATGACATTGAGTCTTGACCGGCCCGGACGTCGCATCACCGCAGGAGGCACACGCCACCACCGCAAGGACCACCTCCAACCGCCATCTGCCATAGTCGAAACGGTGGTCCTGACAGACCTACGGAGTTGCTCAGACCTGTCGTGGATGCCATCATCGGCCTGATACCCTGCTCAGCACTCCAGGTGCCAGTGACTCAGTGCACCGCAAGCCATTGTCCGTTACTGATTGAGTTTTGTGCTGTTGTGAGGTTGCGCAGCAATGTCACCTCATGCAGTGGGGAAGACCTGGGACGTTGATGAGGAAGTTGATGCAGGTGTAACACACCCCACTGCATCTGCATCAGGACTAACTAGAAGGGACACAATCCTAGCAATTTCTTCACATGAGCGCGCTCTTCTCTAGTGCCCCTACCTTAGTGCACTGCAACTCACGGAACCTCCAGACTGAATATTGGGTGACCTCTGTCCTTACTCCGGATCCCTCCATGTTGCTCTGCATTTGACTCTGTTATGCTGGTGTTTTCTGTTTCCATTACACTGGTGTCCACTGTTCAGGTTGTTGGCAGCACCAAGCACTCCGTGCGGGCTGGCTTATACTCACCCCACACACATCCAGCACAGGCATCACTGTACATGTGGCCCTGCCAATAAAGGGGCCGGGCGCACGTGCCCGTAGCCAGTTCAACATGATATGTGCATGTGTCTCTGTGGAGGTGTGGGTTTCCTTTGTGGGGTGTAGGTGGTCCCTGAAGGGTATTGGACACCCATGTATGTGTTCTAGTTCGCATTCCATGGGTTCGGCAACACCCTCACCTGTTGGGCCACCTCCTTTTGGCGTTCTGCCACCTGGCATTGGGGTGCCATGTGTGGGTGGGTGAAGTGTTGTGAGGCAGCCGTGATTGCGGGTGCTTCATGCTGTGTGGTCTGTTGCAGGGGCTGGGTTCTCCTCTGAGTAGCTTGTCTGCCCTGGTCCTGGTGGTGGGTTGTGTGGGATGTCCATGGGCTGTTGTAGGGCGTCGGTGTCGGGGGTGTGGTGTTCGTCTCGGGCATCACTGATGGGTTGTCTGTTCTGACCTGCTGGAGGTGTTGTTTGTCCCTCTGCATTGTGAAGGGGAGGTACATGTTGGCATTGTGTTGGCGCCTTGTTCTTGTCGACATGCAGACTGTGTGACAATGTACATTGTGACTGTTTGGGCGGTGGTGGCTATTTGAGTTGGGACAGTGTACATTTGGCCTACATGGCTGATGTGGGGTTGTAGGGGTAGATGTGCATCTCACAGTTCCCTGCTCTGTCCAATGTGATTGTTCTGTTTCTGAGCCTGGGTGGACTCAGTTGTGTCCCCTGTTCTGCAGTGTGGGTGTTGCACTTTGTGCCACATTGTCATGGTATGTGCTGTGATTGCTATGTGTGTGTGCTGCAGTGTGCCACGGGGATGGGGGACATGTCCCTGGGTAATTGTGGGTGTGCAGTGTGTTACACCTCATTGTGCATGTGTGGCATTGTGCCCATCACCCCCGTCCCCCAGTCCCTGTTGGATCCTCACCCTGTTGTTGTTGTGTCAGGTCCTCTCGAGCTGTGTCCGTACTCCCTACTCCTTGCACCCTCTCCACACTGAAGACTGTGGCCTGGGTTTCCTCCAGCTCCTCCTGTGGTGCTGGATTGCCACCTCCTGTCGCCGTTGCTGCCTTCCTGTTGGCAGCAGGTTTGTACTGGTTTAGGTTGTCACGTCCTGCCGGTGCCTCTTGGCCTCCTGGATTGGCCTCCTGGGCACTCCGACTGCATTCCAGGTGGTCTGCTTGTGGGTCAGTTGCTGGTAGTGTTCTGTCGCCTCCATGGCCTTGGTCTTGTTTTCCTGCGGTCTGCACCCCGTCTTCCTCTCCCTTTTCTCCTTGGCCTTCCCCGACCCAGTTGTTCCTTGCTGGTGGTCTGTGGGGATTGTGGGGTTCGCGTTGCCCTCTGCGCTGGGTCAGTGTCCATCCATGTTGCTACGTGCTTTGGCTTGTTTCTGATGTGTTGTGTCTGTGGTTTTTATGGTGCAATTTCCCGCCAGACGCGTGGGATTTTCAGGCCTGAGGCTGCTTTTCGCTACTTTTTGTACCGCGATTGGCCTCATCGCATGATTTCTCACGTTCGCGTTTTGCATTTTTTCGGCGTGGCGTTGATTTTCACGCTGATATTTGACACGTTTTCTGGTGACTATCACATGGTACCGCCTTGTTGTGAATTCCATGTTGACACAGGGTTATTTTCCCGTGATAGGCTGCGATATTGGAAGTTGCGCTACGCTACTCTTGCGGTAGTTATCACACGTTCTTGTAAATATACCCCCAAGTCACTTACCAACACATGTACTACCACATGCATTCACTTACCCATACCGATATTCACCCATTCACTCACTCATACAGGTACTACTAACTCATGCACTCACTCACCCACACAGTCACTCATACATCCAAACCTTGGCGTCAAATTTGACCACTCTCTCTCAATGAAGGCCCAGATTCAATCAGTGGCCGGGACCTGTTTTGGGATACTGAGGATGTTGAGAAACTTTCTCCCGCTACTTCTGGTTTCTCACAGGAAGACGATAGTCCAAGCTCTGGTCGTGTCGAGATTGGACTACGCTAATGCCTTGTATCTCGGCCTCCCTGAATTTTTACTCAGCCGCCTTCAGGTGGTCCAGAATGTGGCGGCCAGAGTTACTCTTTTGGCTGGACCGAGAACTCACTCAACTCCCCTCCTGGCTTCCCTGCATTGGCTACCCATTAGGAAACGGATCGCCTTTAAATCACTGGTGTTGGTTTTTAAGGCCTTCCATAAAATAGGCGCCCCATATCTTGGGGACAGAATGCAGCACTACAGCCCGTGCCGTACTCTGAGGTCATCCGCCAAGTCATTGATTATCACACCCAGAATTCGGCTTTCTCGGAGAGGAGGTAGATCCTTTCAACTGGTGGCGTCTCGCCTCTGGAACAGCCTGCCCCTCGTGCTGAGGCAATCCCAGGATCTCCTCACATTCAGAAGGAAACTTAAAACTTGGCTTTTTCAACAGCAGCCTTAGGCCGAGGTACTTGAGCTCAGCATTGCGGGTCGCTTTTTGTTAGCGCCGGGACACTCTTGGGAGTAGCCGTGCGCTTAATAAATACCCGCTAACATAACATAACATAACATCCACTCAATCACCCATACAATCACTAACACATCCAGTCACTCTCCCAAGTAACTACTGACACACCCAATCTCTCGCCCATCCAGGTACTAACACATCCAATTACTCACCCAAACAGTCACTCATACACCCACTCAGTTACCTATACAGGAACTAATTCAGCCAGTCACTCACCCGTATAGCTAGTGACACACACACACACTCAGTCTCTCATACAGGCACTGACACACATTCTCTCACACATACAGGCTCTAACACACCCATTTACTTACCCATACAGCTACTAACATACATATTGACTCACCCACACAGCAACTCACACATCCATTCACTTACCTATATATCTCACTGACACACCCACTCACTCACCCATATAGGCACTAACACACCCACTCACTCACCTATACAGATACTAACATAGCCACTCACTCACATATACAGCCACTCACACCCCTTGCACACCTATACAGTCACTGACCTACCCACTCACTCACCTATACAGCTACTAACACACACACTTACTCAATCCTACAGCCTGTCACACACCTACTTACTCACCCATACAGTCACTGACACATCCACTCACTCACCCATACAGTCAGTTAAACACACACTCACTCACCCATACAGCTTCTCACTTACCCACTCACACACCCATACAGTCACTGACATAATCACTCACTCTCCCATACAGCTACTAACACACTCATTCTCTCACCCATCAAGACTCATGCTTCCACTCACTCACCCAAACAGCCACTCATGCACCTATTCATGCATCCGTACACCTACTCACAATCCCACTCACTCACCAATACAGCCACTGATACACCCACTCACATCCCCATATAAACACTTACATGGTCATTCAGAATCGATACAGCCAACGTCACACCCACTTACTCACCAACATACCCACTCACTCAAACACTTACACATTCACTTACTCACTCATGCACCCACTCACTCACTAACACAGAAACTCACTCACGCCCTTTCTTCTACATACACACACATACAGTTTATCTTTTTTTAAACTAAGAAAGGTGGTTCTAACGAGAACCTATATTTCTTGTGATTGTTCAGAACTGTTTTTGAGGTTTTTGTTAATATTGTGTAAGTTTTGTTTTTTTACAAATAAAATGGCAACAGGAAAATTCTTTAAAAGAATAAACTGAAAACTGAGGAAACAAGTGTCATTCAAAAACAAAAAACAGAAAAATTAACACGTATGCACGTTTGCAGCATCAAAAAGTGTGGCAAAAAAGTGTTCCCCTACAGTTAGGACTTTTTTGCAGTCTAAACAAAAAGTGCCAATTCTTTGAAGTTCTGGTGAGTTCTTTGGGAACTATTGCTAAACTTCAGATGGCAGAGGGTCTCCTGGAGCAATTAGTGTTGCAGTTGAGGTAGACAGATTCCCTGCACTTCACTGCCTCTGAGCTCTGGTCAGCTTCTTACAGTGGTACATCTTTAGATAAAACAACATAGTCGTTGTGCCTCACAAATACTTCTTGAATGTACCCCTTGAGAGGGTCTTCCCACATATTGAGCACTTTACATGCTTAGCAACCACTTTCTTCTCCCCGGAGCCGATAGTAAAAATCTCCCAAGCAATTGATTGCTGCTTTGCCGGGAGTTCCTCCTCCAAAGAGCTGTCTTCATCAAGGTATGGCTTCTGATCTTCAATGCCACCAGATGTCATTTTATTTGAAAATAAAAACCCAAAAATAAACCAATTCAGTATTCAAATTGAAAAGAGGAGGTGCTGAACTTTAAACCTCCAATCTAAGCACTGGAAGTCTGAAGAAAAGAAAACTGGGTGGGGACCTCCCTTCTAGAATAATCAAAAGTGTCTTGTCCAATGAAATCCCTTTCTTCCATAGTCATTTGATATTCATGACATCGTCATGCCCTTTCTTCCATAGTCATTCGATATTCGTGACATCGTTGTGAACGCCAACGTATTCATGATTGCAGGATATAGAATAAAACACTGTTCAACCATAAAATTCTTTAGGAAAATCTCACTTTATATGTAATATTAGTAAACTACTGATCACAATTATTAATCACAATATGTGTATATATGTTTCTTACACTTTCTAAAATCCTGCTGATTTCGTTAATAAAACCGGTAGCGGAATATACTTATCGCAAATGTTCGTGGCAAATAAAAATGTAAATAAAAAACGAAAAACCTTCTGGGGACATCTGTTTTTTGATGCCGAAGAAAATTATTCTGCGTTCTTGAAGGCCCAACAAAATGAGGACGTCTCCACCATACAAAAACGCACTTGCTTCATATAGTTAGGATAAAGTACCCTTGCTTGGTGGAGATTCACCTCTTTGTAGTCTCATTATCTTCTCTATAGCAGGATTAATGATATCACAGATTTCTGGATAAAGACACACAAGGAACAATAACATTGCCAAAATGCAGAGAAGGTCATTGGAGACAATTCCTCATGAACCATTATGCAGCTATAGTGTAGAATACGCACCTGGCATTTACCAAAGTAGGCAGCACTTACGAATTAACCAGTATAAACTACTCCAGCTGGGTAGACATTTTATGCAAAACTGTGGGCTCTTGTATGAAGGAGCAGGTGACGTTCCTTTCTGGCCCTGATACTCATTTCACAGAAATTAAACCTCAATGGAGAGCACTTACAAATATAAACATAGTGGGTTGCCCAGTTGAAGCTCTACTTCTGTAAAGGACAAATTATCCTAACTTCCTGGGCTTCACAAAGACCTTAGAAATTCACTGAAAAAACTACAGGTTTCAGCGACATTATAGTTAGCAATTTCCATTCAAAAAACCTTAGAAATTCACTGAAAAAACAGAGGTTTCAGGGATGTTACAGTTAGGAACTAGCATTTAAAAAACATTAGAAATTAACTGAAAAAAACAAAGGTTACAGAGATGCTATAGTTAGGCTGACATTTCAGAGAAATTCAGCCGTTATAGTTAGCTGAGCTAACTACAACTTGTTCCCCCGCAATGCACTGCTGATGACGTCACATATTACATCACTCATGACATGGTCAGTGACATCACTGATGAAATCACTGATGACATCTCAAATGACATCACTGATGACATCATCCGGTGAGTGTGAGTGTTTCTAAAACGTTTAAGAATGTTATATATATCTATATATATATATATATGTATATATATATATATATATGCCAAGGTGTATTGAAGAATGAATGGGTGTATGAGTGTTTGTATGGATGATTCAGTGGGTGCGTGACTGACTGTATAAGTGAGTGATTATATGTGTCTCAGAGAATGTATGGGTGAGTGACTAATCTGTGTGAATGTCTGTATCAGTCTGGCAGTTTGTGTGTAAGTGGCTGCATGGGTTGTTAAGTAGCTACATGAGTGTCTATATGAGTTATTGATTGGCTGTCCGAGTACCTATATGGGTGCCTGAGTGTCTGTGTGGGTGGGTGGGAGGTGTGCGACTCCTTGCATGGATGTGTGAGTGGGTGATTCACTGGGTGTATAGGTTCATGAGTGCGTCTGCGAGGGGCTTTATGGGTGAGTGAGTGTGCGTATGGCTGTGTCGGAGAGTGAATGGATGTATCAGTGGTGTACGGGTGAGTAACTGCAAATGTGTATGGCAGTATATGTGAGTGCTGGAGTATATAAGTGACTGGATGTGAGAGTGAGTGATTGTGAGAGTGGCTGTAAAGATATGTTTGAGCTGGTGTCAGTGATTGTATAAGAAAGTAAGTATGTATTAGTATCTCTATGAATAAGTGATGTGCTGTGTGTATAAATGTGTAGGTGAGTAAATGGAAGTGTGCTTGACTTTTTGGGTGAGTGACTAGTTGTGTGACTAACTCTATGGGTGAGTGTCAGTGTGCGAGTGTCTGTATAGGTGTATAAGTACATACATCTGTGGGTGTATTGGTGAGTGACTGTGTATATGAGTGGCTGTATGAGTGAGTGAGTGGATGTGTGTGTAGACCTAGGAATTAGTGTGGGTATGTACTAACTGCTATTGGTGTGTCTATGGTTTCGAGATTGGTAGTCTGAATTTTGGAGTGGGTGTATGAAAGCTTATATTAGAGTGTGAGTAAGTGCATCAAAGATTATGTGTATGATGTAATCAGTGATGTCATTTGAGGTGTCATCAGTGAAGTCATCAGTGAGCTCCCTGACCATGTTATGAGTGATGTAATATGTCACGTCATCAGCAGTGCATTGCGGGGTACAAATTATAGTTCGCTCAGCTAACTATAACGGCTGAATTTCTCTGGTTTTGTACGAGTGAAATGTCAGCTTAACTATAACGTCTCTGTAACCTTTGTTTTTTTCAGTGAATTTCTAAGGTTTTTTAAATGCTAATTCCTATCTATAACGTCCCTGAAACCTGTGGTTTTTTCAGTGAATTTCTAAGGTTTTTTAAATGCTAATTTCTAACTATAACGTCCCTGAAACCTGTGGTTTTTTCAGTGAATTTCTAAGGTTTTTTAACTAGCAGTCACATTTGCAGAGCGGTGGAGAAGGGGTCTGGGCCTCTTACCAGCTCTCAGGAATTCCGATGCGTAGGACTTACAGGAGGTACCAGGAGGGCTTCTTGGCCCACAAGGTCCCTCTGGAATAAAGTGGACTTCATCCCCCAACCAGTAGTGCACCAGGAGGCGCTGGGTGGTAGGGAAAGGGGGCATGGCCTCTGACCACCTCTCAGCAATCTAGCTGTGTGGGGCTTACTGGAGATAACAGAAGTGCTAGTTGGCCCCCAGGGACCCTCAAGAGACAAGGGGACTTCATGCCCAAACCAAGAGCGCGCCAGGAGGTGCATTTGCAGAGTGGTGGAGAAAGGGGGCATGGCATGCAACTACAGCTGTGTGAAGGGCCCGAAGAAATGTCTCCATTGACCTTATGTGTCTGTAACTTTGCCACCGAGCAAGAAACATACTGGGGCCCTTTCAGTAAGCTGTCCATCATTCTGGGAAAACAGCAGGAAGACGTTGCATCCCGCCAATGTATATGGGGCGGGGCCAAACGGGCAGGGCTTCTCGGCAAGTTTACATGCCTGTTATAACAGGTCAGCGCACTATCTCCTGTCTCTGCAGCAGATGATGAGAAAGAACCTCCTGGTCACAGGCACTGCATGAGGTTTTGCATTCGAGAAAAGCAAGGGTGCAACCACCTCCATCAAGGATTACAGCGATCTTGTCACAGTGGAAATGAGGAGAAAGCACACCTTCTTAGCCATGACCATGCCCACGAATTTAGACTGATAAATGCGTTACAGAAGTGGAGCCTCAACTCGGGCACCTGCTTTCCTTATATCTGTAAGTGCTTTCTGTTGAGGTTTACTTTTTGTGACACGAGCATCGTGCCAGGATGAATCCTGCCCTGCATATTCAGCCAAGAAGAGGCCACCCTTTTGTGCAATACCTGTACTCGACTGGAGTACTTTCTGATGGCTCATCAGTAAGTGCTCTCTCGACGGGTAAATGTATAGTGCATCTCCTACACTACAGCTGCATGAAGGACCCAAAGAAATGTCTCCAGTGGCCTTATGTGTCTGTAACTTTGCCACCGAGCGGGAAACGCACTGGGGTGCTTTCAGTAAGCTGTCCATCATTCTGGGAAAAGGGCGGGACGACGTTGCATCCCTCTAATGTATATGGGATGGGGCCAAACCGGCGGGGCTTCTTGGCAAATTTTCATGCCTGTTATAAAAGGTCAGCACACTATCTCTTGTCTCAGCAGCAGATGACGAGAAAGAACCTCCTGATCACAATACCTGTAGAAATAGCCCCGGGGAGGTGGCAGTCTCCGGGGCTGCAAGGGATGGGGCCAGAGCCTCCCCACGCATTTATTTGTTTAAAAAGCGCCAGGGAGGTGGCGGTCCCCGGGGCTGTGGGGTGGCCCGTGTGGCTCCCCCGCACTGTCTAAACATAGCCTCGGGAGGTGGTGGTCCCGGGGCTATGTTTAGACTATGTCAGACACGTTCCACCATGAGATCCAAACCCGGCCCCCAAAAATCCTGTCTAATATGTTTTTTGGTTTTTGAAATACCCATGTGCCCTTCATGAGCCATTTGAATGATGTTGTTCCTCAGACTCACCGGAGGAACCAACCTCGTTCCCCTAGTTAGCATCTCATTACTAATGGCCAACTCATCACACAACAGCGACCAAGGTTTCTCAAGCTTGACCAACTTATCCTGTAGAATGAATTCCATCACTCTCAACAGCTCGGAATCCTTCCCTAACTCCATCTTCCATTCATCCTCTTTGATTGCTCCCAAAGTGATCTCACACACTTTCACATCAAATTCGTCCACAACATCAAAATCTTCCTTACACTCCCCAGAGTCCACACTGTCAACCAAGCACGAGAGGTAGTCAGCCGTAACATTAGTTGCACCAGGAATATATTCCAAAATCAAATTCCTGCAGAGAGATGACCCACCTTCTTATTCTAGAAGAGATAGAGTCTAAACCTTTCTTCTAAAAAATTTCTTTCAGCAGCTTGTGATCAGACCTGACAATGAAGGGGGTGTCCCACACAAACTTTCTGAATTTGTTTAATGCCCAGAAAATGGCAAGAGCCTCCTTCTTAATGACTGAGTAGTTAATCTCAGCACCTCTAAGGCACCTAGAAGCACAGGCAACCAGATGTTCAAAACCTTTCCTCTGTTGGACCAGCAAAGCAACCAACCTTTTTTTGCTCACATCTGTGATCATGTATGTCATATCACCTGGTTTAAAGGCCTGAAGATCAGGAGCACCCTTAAGATCCATTTTAATCCTTTCAAATTCTTCCTTGCACACCTCATTCCACAAATAATGCCTTCTTGTACATCATGCTTCTGAGATGAAAAGCTTTCTCAGCAAAATGTTTACAAATTTGCTGTAATACTCAGCCACACCCAAAAACGAGGCCAACTCTTCCTTAGAACACGGATCTTTCAATTTAGTTATGGTATCGACCAACTCCTTTTTCGGCTTGACACCACTGCTTGATATGTGATGGCCAAAGTAGTCAACTTCAGTCACCCCAAATCTACACTTGTCACAACGTAGCGTCAAACCAGTTTTTAGCAACCTTTCCAAAACCTTCACAACTCTGCCATCATGTTCTTCAATAGTCTTCCCATAAATCAACACATCATCCTGGTAACATCGAACACCTGAGATTCCCTTGACAACATCATTGATGATCCTCTGAAAGACAGAAGTCGCCGAAACCAATCCGAAAGGCATTCGTAGGAATTTGAACGCTCCCATTGGAGTTATGAACGCAGTCAACTCCTGTGAGCACTTATCCAAAGTCACTTGGTGATAAGCGGAAGCTAGGTCCAGAGTGCTAAAGTAACATGCACTATCCAGAGTCGATACCATCTCATCAATATTGGGAAGAGGAAATTTGTCCACCACAACCTCCCTATTAAGTGCACGAAGATCCACACACAAACGAATCTCATTATTACTCTTCCTGGCCACCACAAGTGGAGCCAACCACTCTGTTGCTTCCACAGGCTCAATCACCCCAGACTCCACTAACCTGGCAATTTCTTCCCTTACAGACTCCTACACACTCAATGGAATCCTCCCCACCTTGGCTGTAACTGGTTTGGCACCCAGCTTCAACTTAATCCGGTGACTATAGCCTTTCAAACGCCCCAACGTTTCCTTAAACAACTCCTCAAGCATCACCACAAACTTGTTACCAGCATTCTCTATTGTTTGTACCTGCACTGGGGGATTAGCATTCGGATTAAGAGTAATGCCCAGACATGCTTGGTGCGTCCAACTCAACAGATTATCACCTCTGTCAGCCACGTAAATCTTTGCATCAGCAAACCTCCCATTACACTCCACACAGGTTTGGAAATATCCCAGCATTTTTATGGGAGTTCCACCATAACCTGTTGGTCTCACATCTGACCTCAACAGCTTAACTTTAACGCAAAAAATCCACTCATACATTTCCTTATTAATCAAAGCGAGGTGAGAGCAAGAATCAAATTTCATCTTTATCTTAACATCACCCACTTTGACCCACTCTGAAGGGTGTTCCACACCACAATCATTCACCTGATAGATGACCTCCTTAACCTCAATATTGCTTTCCCTTTTGTTTCTACTATGACAATTTTTTGAAAAATGACCTCTCTTACCACAACAGTTGCATACGACTTTGAGAGCTGGGCAATAATTGGCATTAGCTTTATGACCAAATTTGCCACAGCGATAACATGTACCTTGAAACCCCATCGCACCTTTTTTCTCTTCCTCCCCACTCTTATTGTTAACTGGGTTAGACTTTTGCGTCACAAGACATACCACCTCTTCTACCTACTCAGTAGAAGCAGTTTGTTTGCCCACCTTGCTCATTTTGTTCACACACTTCAACATGTGTTCAACATGTTTAGCAATAACCATCACTTCATCCAGAGGTGGTTCATCTTTTAACCATAGCTCTTCCCTTATTCTATCAATGCAACATTTCAACACAAATTGGTCACGTATTCTCTCTTCATTTAATTCACCAAATTTGCAACTAGCCGCCAATTTCCTCAGAGCAGTTACAAACTCCTCAACTGTTTCTTCTTTCCCTTGCTCTCTCAATCCAAAATAATATCTTTCTGTGATGGTGCTCACCTTAGGTAGATAATGCATATCTAACTGCTTGATACACACCTCATATTCATTTAACCCTCTTTGAACTGCAGCACTCAATTGAGGCAAGTTTTCCAAAACCTCCTGCCCCTCCCCACCTAAACAATGTAGCAAAAGTGCCTGCTTCCTCTCTGCACTTAAATTGGTGCCACAAACTCTGGCATAATTTTCAAAAACTTTCTTCCACTTCTGCCACTTCACAGGGGGTTCCCCAGGACTTGACATAAAAAAGGCTTCACCACAATAATTATGTGTATAGTTATGTAACAATTTATCTTAAACTTCTTACTAAAAACAAATTAGCTAAATACACTGTAGGCAATAGCTTAAATCTATATAATATTAAAAATTATCACACAAAGACACTGCACTCAAATCTCAGCTTATAGTACAATGTGCCCAATAGGTGTGCCTGTCACAGTGAGGACAAGCGAAAAAGATGTGCTTGTCACTGCTCCCTCGTAGTGTCCTCTGTGAATATTCCAATGCGTCACAAATCACCAAGACAACCAGTAAACTCTGTGCTCCTTTATCCTGATGAATGTTGAAAAAAAAAAAAAATGGCCGCCAACGTAGCTCCGTAAACTTTTGCTCCTATTTCTTGAATTGGTTGGGCTTGTTTTCCTTCATTCATCCAACTTAGCCCTTCTCCTTTTTTCTATGGCTGATAGAGCTCAAACTCAGCCTGAATGGTGACGCGCGTTTCCTTACGTGTTGCGCGTTGAACCACAGACAAGCCCTGCGTTCCAGCTCACAAGGCTTTCTCTCCGCTGATGCCACACAGTGCTTTTTTACTCTTCCTTGATGTACTGGAGAACACCGCACAACGCCCGCTGGTCCTTGAGCTCCTCTCATGCAGCTTACTGTGCTCTGGGACGTTCTTTTTCCTCCTCCATATCGGCCGCAGTCCACAAAGTCTTCCACACAGCCTGATTGATGTTGGGGTGATCAGTCTTCTTCCACACACGATCGTCGCCAGTGTAACGAAGTGGAAACTCACTGAAGACACAGGTAAGTTAGGAAGGCTTTAATAATCACCCCATCCATCAGCGAGTCCAATAAACTGCCTAACATAGAATCTCCACACAAGTTCCAGCTTCACGTTCCAACATGGAACCAAGCTACATCACAGAGTCCTCATATGATTTAAAAATTGAATAAAATATTGCACATTTCTTGTTTGGTTTGCATGTACTATTCATTCTTGTGACTTTGCTTGTCTGTATTATAAAGTAAATATGTCATATTCTACCACTTAGTCTCAAAAAGTGAAGTAATAAAAACAAATGACCTGATGGTATAGTTTCTGTAGAAGTCAATGCCTTTGTCTTGATGGAAGATAAAAATTTCAAATATGCCACATATTCCTTGAACAAAGGGATCCGCTGGAATACATTCATAGGGCAATCACTATTTGTATGACTTTATCCTTAATGAAAGTTTTAATGCCATGTTAGTTGAGTGTAACAATACAAATATCACACGTTGCTATACCTTTTTCCTTAGCTAACTGAAAAAGGCAATCAGGGTTTGTTTCTTTAGCTTTCCACAGTTGCACAGATTCTTTGTATATAATTTGTGACACATTCAGGATGAAAATCAGCGTGGACATAAAAAAACATATATATTTGTTTTTAGAGAATTTTTTAAAGAATGTTTTTTATATATAGTACTGAAGGGGACTACTTGTGTGAATTTGCACTTTGTGCAAGAATAGACTGACGTCACTCACAGTCATATAAACCAAGGGCTGAATAGGGCTGCCCCTGTGCCTAAGGCTGTATGCGTTAATGGCTGGAATCAAAATGTGGATGACACTATAGCAGATCAAAGGATAAAGTGGTTTTGTTGAAAGGCACTGTGCATAGGTATAGCATATATGTTTCGTAAAATAAAGTCTTGGGTAACACCACACCTAAGAAACTGGAAAAGTGACAACTTTCAAACACAAAAATAAAGGCTTGAAGATTCCATAGTGAGCAATGCTTGTTGTGACACACAACAAGCCACAAATAGACTCCCTGTATAGTGGGAGGTAAACTTAAACATCGAAGAGGAAATTATGTAACTGGAGGAAAAGGCGAGAATACATCATAGACTAAAGAAAAAAAAGCAAAAGAAATGTGCACTACACAATTTCCTGGAGTAAAATAGAATGTGAATGAGGAATGCGAAAATTCTAAATGGCCTGAGAAAAAGCAATTAGGGGTGGAAAAGAAAATGATTCCAGGCAGATGAGCAGTAGAGTAAATTGTGCGCTGTGTGGGGAACGCAGACTTGAAAGAACAAAATATATCGTCAGAATAGAAAACAGGCAGAAGACCAATCAGCGATGTTGTACAGCTGGGAGAAGTCAAAATGGTCTGCATTGTCCCCGAAACAAAACTGCTAAGTCTCTGTGGTATTTCAGTCAGGCAATGAGGTAATCGGAGCAGAGAAAATGTTAAAGCCACATACTGGTCATCGATGTGAGCCCCACGTGGAGGGACATGGAGGGGTAAAATGCTGTCTCTGAGCGAGGACATTGGGAGGGGCCAGGAACAGACCCAGAGGGTATGTCTTTAGCAGGCAAGGGGTAAAGACGAAGGATGGTATGGCGGTTGTTGGACTTATCTCTCTTTGCAGGGTCACCCCCAAATGGTTTGCCTTCACCCCTCCTGTTTTCTGACCCCGTTTTTGTTTGCTCTACGACTCTATGCACTTTACCACTGCTAACCAGTGCTAAAGTGCTTGTGCTCACTCCATAAAACATGATAAAATTGGCCCACACCTGATTGGGACATTTTTTGATAAATCAATTTTGTTTTCTTCACAACATTTAGTACAATTTGTTTAGTTTCCACTACATTGATAGCAAACATGTTCCAATACACTACATCTTTCACTACCACCCTTCACCCAACTCACTCAAATCCATAGTATGCCCACCACCTGCCCCAGACCTTGGTGTGTTTCTGCGGGCATCCCCATGCTTGGTTAATTTGCTGCTCCATTTTGGCGCACCAGTCCCCTCTCTGCTACCACTCAGACAGTGTAGGTGGCTGGGGGTTATTTCCATTTACGAACAATGTTTCTTTTAGCCACGACTGTGGCCAACCCCATAATAATCTGTTCGAACCTTAGGCCACCCAGGTCCTCTAATATGCACAACAAAGCCACCTGCGAGGTGAGTTCCAGCTGCCTGTCTAAGACCTGAAACAGTGTCCTCTCCATCCCACACCAGGAACCCATTATCCTAGGGCAAGACCACACTAAGTGGAAAAAGTCTGCGTAAGTTTGGGTGCAGCAGAAACAGCTTGGTTGGGGACTTTTCCCTATGTGTCAGAGACGTTTTGGACATGAAATATGAGGTATGAAGGTTGTGAAGTTGGGTCAGCCTCAGCCTGGATGAAATAATTTTGAAGAGGGCCAGTCATCAGCATCCCACAAGTCCACATTGTCCAGAGGATCCACCCATTCCTCCCTCCTCCATTTAAGTGTTGGAAATACACCAGGTGCATGAACCACCAGTGTACGGTATATTTGGGATATTGCTCCTTTGCTAAGGCGGTCCATGAGAAGTTTGGTCATAAGAGTGCTGAACTCGGTATGACAGTGGAGTCAGTTAGGTGGTAGGAGAGCACTTAGTGAAGCTGAAAATATTGGTAGAACTGTGTATGAGTTAAGGAGAGCTGTTGGTGTCGGTATTGAAAGGAACAAAGATGTCCATTTTGCCAAACCTCACCTAAAGTTGTTAGATCAATTTTATCCCAATTCCAAAAACCTTCTAGGCGGACTGTATCAGTCACCCATTTCTCCTCCCACAGTGGAGTGAGCTGTATGAGCATTTTGTCCCACCCTATAAACTTTAAGATAGCCCTTGGCACACTAATAGCTACTGCAGTCATATCTGGGGGTCGGTGGAGGATGGGATTCTAGTACAGCAATCCCATGATAGCGTCCAACTCCAGTCATGAGAGTTCTAATTGATATGCCAGGCCATCCCATCCTCCTGTCAACCAATCATTAATCAATATCATTTGGGACACCCAGTAGTATAGTTTGACATCTGCCATGGCCAGGTCCCCATTGTAGACCGACTGTCTGCATTGCGAGGGAGCAATAGTGGGCGGTGGGTTGGCCCATATGAAAATGTGCATTAAGCCAAGGCATTCAGCCTGGAGTGTATACAAAAACCTGGGGAGGACTATTATCTTGAATACAGCGATTCTCCCCAGCACATTGAGAGGGAGATGGTCCCATCTCTGAAAGTCCTGCTTTATCCTTACAGTTAATGGTGTAAGGTTGAGGCTCCAAGTAAGATCCGAATCTTTAGCAATGTGAAAACCCAGGTATTGACAGCTGAGTTTCCAGACTGGAATGGAAGATTGACAAGTACTGGTGCTTTGGTCCCCTTGAAAAGGATCCAAAGGTGACTTGTTCCAATTTAATTTAAGACTGGGTGCTGATTCATTTAAGGACAATAGTTTCAGGGTGCGAGCTCCAGAAAGATACAGGTTGGACATAAAGAGGAGGACATAGCATAGAAGGCTATCCTGTCTTCCTCCTAACATGACCATTGCCATCCCCGGATCTGGGCGTCACAAAGGATGAGCCACTTCAGGGGCTCAATAATGAGGGCAAAGAGAAGTGGGGAGAGAGGGCAACCCATGTCTGGATCCCCTACGGACTGGGAACGGCTCCGAAAGTATTCCATTCACTCTCACCTGGGCCTTCGGGACATTATACAATAGTTGCAATTTGGCCTGAAACTTAGGGCCCAAACGTTCCAGGTCTTCAAGCAAATAAGTCAAAATCAACCAAGTCGAATGCATTCCCAAAATATATTAAAAGAAGGGCGCTCGGATCTGGGAATGTAATGGCACGGACCCTACGCACACATTGCGTGGTGCTAAGTTTGGCATGAAGACACATTGGCCCAGGTGAATCAAGATGAGAAGGGCCTGCTGGAGGCAGGAGGCGTTTACCATAGATTTTGAGTTCCACAGAGAGAAAACAAGATGGGGCTACACAGGTTAAGGAAAGAGACATTACAGGAATAGAGGGGAAATTAGGTAGAAGCAAGAACAGGTTTGACATGAGTAAGGCAAACGGAGGTGAGATCTGTATGGTGGAACAAGGAAGGGCAGCAAGATAAGGAAAAATATGACTAGACAGGGACAGTGCGATTACCATACATGGGAATCTCAGCACCTTTGGGAGGCCATTTTTTGACAATTGGTGATAATGGAGGTGTTGAGGTCAGAACAAGTGCTGCACTACATGGATAATTGTTTGTTTGTAGATTGGTCAGGGAAAGGGAAGGAGTGTTCCAGATTGATGAAGATGATGGAGAGAGTGACATGGACGTTGGGGGTACCGCTGGCCTCAGTTAAACCTGAATGGCCAGAAGCGACATTGGTTTTCCTGAGCATTGAGCTAGACCAGAGGTCTTCAAACTTTTTGATGTTGAGACCCCCTTGTCAAATCTTTTTAGGCGTAAAGACCCCCCCCTGACAAAAATTTCTAGAACCTGGTACTCCTCCTCATCGACAACCATTAACACCCCTAATTCCCACAGCAAATTATTTTTACGGTGGGGAAATAATATTAGACCGTATTTAGCAAACCAAAGGTCAGTGAGCATGGGGGCGTGGTCAAAGGTATAGCTGAAAACAAAGGGCCTCATATATAAGGAATTGGCGTAGGGCAGCAACGCAAGTCTTCTTGCTGCTCTGCCCTACGCCTATTATGAAAGGGCGGGAATGCACCATATTTATTAAATACGGTGCATTCCTGTCCTTTCCCCTTTAGTTGGCTCACAAATTGCTACCTAGCACCAACATTGGTAGGATTGTTTTTGTGCAGGAAGGGGCACCTTCCTTCACATAAACAATCCAGACAGGAGTTTTCCTCTTTCTATGTGAGCTGCAGAACTCAGCACATATGGAAAGAGGATAAAACAAGGGGAAATAAAAACATTTCTCCTCGTTACGTCTCTGCTGGGGAGGTGTACATTTTTGGCGTTGCCCCACATTTACATGATTTTGTAAATATGGGGCAGTATCAAAATCCATGGGTGTTGCGTGGCAACCCCCATGCAACGCCCATGGAACACCTCCTTGATGCAGAGTAAGACAACGCAGTGACTTGCGCTGGTTTGTCTTACTCCATATCGATGAGGCCATGCAGGGTAACTTTGCGCTGCCTCATAGGTATGGTTAAGACGCTTGCACCGTTGGAGCGTCAAAAAAAGTGATGCTCTGATGGCACAAGCCTCTCATAAATAAGCCCCAAAATCTTCTGTATGTTTTTTTAAGTTTTTCACCATCAGGTACCTACATATAAAATAATGGGCAGCGTAAATGAAAAGTAAATAAAAAAAGTTGTTACTCAATGGGAAATGCACTGTAGTACATTATGAAAACTCAATTAGTTAATGCACTGCAGAGGTCTGTGTGTAACCAGAGAGCCACAGAATTAAATCTTGGTTGGTGCAGTGGAGAATAGTGAATTGTGTATTTTTAGTGCTACGAGGTCACAGCCTGTGACAGAAAGCACCGTGAATATGCAAGTCATTATTTTATACTTGCATTGCATTACACACAGTATACGATAGACTGATTCAAAATGTGTAAATAGTTTTACGATAAAATGGTGCTTCCAAAACGTAGATTTTAGTAATACTAGGACATATGTAATGCAATTTCTTTTTACATAACTGTCCCTTCAACACCACCTTAGGGGTACTAAGGGTTGTGTAAATACAGTTACAATTAAAAGCAAGCACTTCACACCCCAGTTGTTAACTCTTTGCACTCCACTAAAAAAAAACAAATCTTTGTCATTACAAGCACCCTTTACACAGCCTCATCTCCTTGACTGCAGCGGTGATGCTGCTGCACCACACACGAGAGCCGAACGTGCAGCACTTTCAACTTTGGCCACGGCATTAGACAGGAATGCTTGGCCTGTTGGAGCGACCACAGGGACACCGCCCTGACGGCGGCACACCACGGGGCCCATGTGCTCCGGGCCTGCCGCTGCCGTTCTCCCTGATTTCGGCCTTACCCCGACTCATCCCCTGCACTGGTCAGGCTGCTCCACGAACAGCAGGGCCTCCTTCTTTCTTCTGCGGCCTTACACCTACTCCACACCAGCTCCTCTGGGGCACTGCAGGGGCCCTGCACCAGGGGTGGCCCTGCCCTCCGCTAACTGGCCTGACACTCCGGTGCCAACAAACCGCTAGTCTCTTCACATCGTTTTGACATTTGGACTGTATATTATGAACAATCAATAACTATGTATTTATTGATGTGATAAATAACTAGTTTTCTTAGCATGAATGTATTATGTATCACTGTATTTCATGTATTCACTGAGAAGTATGACAACATACAAACTTTTTTACCAAAATTCTAAAAAATATATACATATATACAAAAAATATATTTATTCATATAGAAGTAAAGTTTTTGATAAATTTGAAGGGGAAAAATGACAAATAAATAATTTTTTGATACCAGCTATGGTAAAAATTGTTTGCCTTTTTTAAAATAAATTGTCAATGTTATGCATATGTTCTTGATTTTTGTGCCCGCACAATTTGTAAAATACACTGCCTAGGTATGTTTTTTCACATTCTGTCACTCCTCTGCACCAGCCTATTGTGTTCCTGCCCCCTCAGTGGTACGTTTGGGGTGTAGATGTGCCTGTGAGTGCCCTCGACTGCACCACTGACTGAGCGAGTCCCTAGACGCGAGGTGGGGCCCTCTCTCCCTGTCTTGTGGGCACCTGCTGCTGCGCTGCTACAGGAGGGCTAGACCTGTGGAGCCATGTCATTGGGTGCTTGGCAGTCGGGCCAATTACTGCAAGGGGACGCCCTTCAAATCACTGTTGGACCGGTCTGGAGACTGGTCTGCTTGACCTGTCCACACAGGGGGGAACACGATATTCTTGGTTGCCTGCCTGCGCCTGTGGATCAGTGCCCTCAGATTCCCACTGCTGGGTACCTGACTGAGTCTTCCACTGCATCTCTTTCGGTGGCGTGATCACATTGCCCTGGTTCCCGTCTTTATCTGCTGCTCGGGCCTTCTTGCTGATCCCTCTCCGGGAGACACCGACTGCTCCACCATAGTGGGTACTATCCTCTGAAGCTTCACTGGGTGTCCTGTGCCAGCCCATAGTCATCATGAAGCCCAAGGGTGCCAATACACAGCACATGGGGGTGACACCACCAAACCAGCCTCGGCACAGGGGGACAAGACCCTCAACAGCCTACAACATCTGGAAAAGACCCTCCAAACACACTCGGCGCAGTTTGATACAGTACTCCAGGTCATCTTAGACACTAAAACCTGCCTGGAGGCCCACATTGAGTCATTCTCAGCAGAGGTCAATTTACTGTGCGCCGATCATCGTAAGCTGTTGGATCGTGTGGACGAAACTGAATCTGTATGGGCAGTCCTACAACCCTCGAACAAAGACGTGGGTGGAGTCGGAGGTCGCCATCCTGCACCGCAGGGAGGAGGATGATGTGGGCAAGTCCAGGCGTAACAACATCTGCCTGATGGGGTTCTCTGAATGCTCGGAGGGCCCCAACATGAAACTGTTATTAGAGGACTGGCTAGTCCGGACTGTCCTCAATGGCAAGCCCCCAAACTTCTTCTCGATTGAGAGGGCACACCGTACTCTGGTTCAGCCCCCTCTCTCGGGAGCCCCCCGCGCCCCATCACAGCAGGTCTCCTCAACTATCGCGACTGCTACCTACTCCTGCAACGCTTTTGTACCAAGAGCCTATGGTCTTACTCGCCTATTGCACCCGTGGCCACTGTTTGTAATATAGCCCCTGGAGTTTATTCCAGGACGATTGGCATTGTAATGATAAGTGAAGGAAGCAAAGGGACAAAAACTTGACCTTGGTGACTGGCAAGGAGTCTAGAGGACAGTAGAAGGCCTGTTATGATGACAGCGTTGGAGTGCATTATGACTTGAGCAAGGATTAGGTCCATCAGGTTCTTTGGAGCAGTCAGAGTGTCGGACATTGTGAGGGCAAGGAATAATGAGGGACTGAGGATAAGCAATGTGAGGTGAATAGAGTATAGGAAGTAGTGAAGGTGCAAAGAAGCAAGGGAGACTAGAAACAAAAGGGATGCAAGGTGAAGTTGATCAGGTCATGTTAGACCTGTCAGCCTTAGGGTGGTCTCCCCCCCAAACCTTTTACCTATGCCCTCTCCTATTTTTGCTAACCTCGTTTTTGCTGGCCTTAGGACTTATTGCATTTACCACTGCTAACCAGTGCTAAACAGTGCTAAGGTGCTTGTGCTCCTCCTTTAAACATGGTAGAAATGGCTTATACCCAATTGTCATTAAATTTACTTGTAAGTCCCTAGTAAAGTGGTACAACATGGTACCACATGTACACATGGGCTCTAAATTAAATGCTACTAGATGGCCTGCAGCAACGATTGTGCCACCCACATAGGTAGGCCTTCTAAACATGTCTCAGGGATGCCATTACAGCCTCTGCTTACAGTTTTAAATTGCCGTTTTGACCTGGCAAGATAAACCTCTTGCCAGGCCCAAACCTTCCTTTTTCAGACATATAAGTTACCTCTAAGACAGACCCTACACTGCCCAGAGGGAAAGGTGCAGTGCATTTAAAAGGTGGGCCATGCACTTTTAAGTTTTACTTGTCATGGTAGTGAAAAACTCCTACAATAATTTTCCACTTTCGAAAGGCCTACCTCTCCCATAGGATAACATTGGGTTACCTTTTTACATTTACTAAGTGACCACTTTTAACTACGAGAAGGTAGACAGAACGTGTTTGGTGTCTAAAGAATTGTAATTGAAAGCCCTCTTTAATGGCACAGTTGGATTTGTAGTCACAATTTTGGAAATTACATTTTTAGAAAGTGGGCATTTTCTTGTCCTAACCATTTGCCGCCAAGACCTGGAACACCCTCCCCACCAACCTCCGACAGACCCAAGACCTACTGGCCTTCAGAAGACTCCTCAAGACCTGGCTCTTCGATCAGTAGCAGCACCACCCCCCTCTTCCCCCAGCGCCTTGAGAACCTCGTGGGTATGTAGTGCGCTTTGATTGATTTGGTGTCTGCTGCCTGTTTCCTGGGTCACATGACTAGGTACAGTTGGTAGTTGGTCTTTGTTTATTACCCCAGATAATGAGACAAAGAGAAGCTAGGTGGTGACAGAATGGGCCACTCTGAGTTAATGAGGAGGAGGAGCTGTAACCTACCACACTTGCAATCACATAGGCCCTGGCTAAACACTCTCACAAAGTGGTTTAACACTAGCTAATTTTGACCTCAGAAAATCTCGGGGCCATGCCAGGGGGGCAGGAAATTCCAAGCACCTCTGGAGATTGGAAACCAGCAGAAGCTTCTCCTACTTCAAAGTAGGAACCAGGTATGAATATTGAACCTCAGACCCCCACCTCTTCAGTGCAAATCTGGCCCTGTGGAAGACTTAGAAGAATGACTGATGTGCTGCTCTACTGCAAGAAGAACTGCCACTCTGCTGCCCTGCTGTGCTGTCCCACTGACCATCTGCCCTCCTACCTAAGTGAAGGACTGGACTCGCATCTTGAACCCAG